>JACCIX010000497.1:0-103040 GCA_025506515.1 Flaveria trinervia
TATCTCCACTCTAAAAGGCAAAGTTGATCACAAAATAATCGCCTGGAAGTATGATAGTTCATGGAACATGTTTATGGTGAAAAGGATCTCAGGGCTTCTTCAAATTTTCACTGAATACTCAGCCCTAGTAAGTGCCCTGGAGATCCATGACTTAAACGAACTAGCTCAATTGGAATTGATTGATCATACAACTATGTTGAGAGGTTATGAGTTTGAAGATATTTTGAGAATGTTCAAAAGAACCAACAACTTCAATTCACTAAAAACCATTTGCATGAGAAAAGACAGATCTTTTGTAAACCCTCTTGACAAGAAGGAAAAGAAATCAGCAGAAGAGGTGATCTTTCCTGAACTTAGAGTCAAACCCACAGAATCACTAAAAAGAAAAAGTATTGCAGGTACACGTTCCTCACTGCCTATATCCAATGTGTATTATGATGAGAAATATTATAAATTAGTTATTGAAAAAAAATGGGGAGGAAAAGAGGGATCTGAAATAAGATTGTTTAGTGGATATGAGGTAAGATTGCAAGATGAATCATAGATCCACTACATCTATACAAGGCACTTTAGAGAAATAAGAAACAGACATGGGGAAACTGACATGTACTTCTTCCTCAAATGCATCAAACTTCTGAAGTTGGCTTATGACAGAATCAACAAAAAGAAGGAGATAAGGAAAAAGAAAAGGACTCCATCGCAGTTTGGCAACATTGTTAAACTAGAAGTTGATATGGATGGTGCTCTCCTTATTCATAGAAATGGATTGTCTACTGTATCAATTTGGGAGCCCATCTCACTAAGGAAGATGCCAATCAATGCCATTCATGATATGAGTCAAATGAAGATACATGTGCTCAACAGGGAAAGATTGACCGATGCTAAAGAGTTCTCAAACATGATCAAAGCAATCTTGGACCCTTCATTCACTGATCCTTCATCAACAGCACTAGAACCAGCAGAATCTTCACAACCCAATCCACCCTCTGATCCTTGATGTACATAGGCTGTATAATCCTTAGGGGGAGTATTGTTGGACCTTGAAAGGATCATACATGCCAATTCAAGTGGTGGATGGTTGCTCTGCTGGAATCCCTCATGTCCAAGAACAAATGCGGATCAAGACAAGTATCTGCTGAATAAGAAGAAAAATACAAGTGTTGGTCATCCGCATTTGTCAATGCAGATAACAAGTTAATAAATGCGGATATACATTTGTTCATCCGCATTGACCAATGCGGATTACCAAAGAAATGCGTACAAGTGTTTTGTTCATCCGCATTTACCAATGCGGATGACCAAACTTCAATGCGGTTGAAGAAATGCTGATGAAGTCAACTCATCCGCATTCGTCAATGCGGATGATCAACAGCCAATGCTGATGAAGACTTAGACTAGCTTTAGTAAGGGTAGTTTAGTCTTTTGTAATGGCAACGTGTCTGCCTATAAATAGAATAGTATACCTCATACATGGGGTAACTTTTGTCTGTAATTTGATTTGATTCCTAGTTCCTAGAATGTTCTGTTTGCATTGAATGTTCTTGTAATCAATCAATCAAAGTATTCAATATATACAAACATATTTATGAGTATCATGTGTATTCAATGTTCATTGATTGTCTGATTCCGCCTCTCAATCTTTGACTCAATCACTATATTCGGTCCTTATTGATTCACATCAACTGAGATTATCATTCTCAAATCTTATCCAGTCATGATTTCTTTATCATCATCCTCTTTTTCTGTTTCTTTTTCATTCCTTTCCTTTTCTTTTTCACATAATTCTCTTATCATTTCTTTTTGTTCCTCAGACAGTGCCACATCGGGTACAATCTGCATACTCAACTCTTTCTCCAATGGAACTGGAGATTTAGGAATGACTATAATAGGTTCAGAGTTGGTCCTTTGGTCTGCAACAAAATCCCAAAAATCTTCATCTATTGTGAATTCTTCAGAAGTAAAGCTATCCATAGCATTGATTAATTCTTTAAATACATCTTTCTCAGTTTGAGTAGCCTCTGATTGCCCATAATAAATCACCATTTCTAAGCTTTGTTCCTCATTCTTTGTTTGGCTTTCATCTTCTCCTTGTTCATCATTCTCAGAGGAAGATTGTTTCTCATCATTAATAACCTTTTCTTCATCATTTTTGTTTTCTCCAGTCACATCACATCTTTGAATTTCAATTAACAATTCAAGTTCAGAGATCCTTATAGTTTGAGTTTCCACTTGACTTTGTAGATTGGAGATAATTTCAGCTTGTTCTTCAATAATGTTGTCTTGCTCTTCCATAGCTATAGTCTGAATGGCAAGAGTATCAACATGGCCACTCACTTCTTCTCTAGAATGATTCAGGGCAGCTTTCAAGTAGTCAATTTCTTTCTTTTTCTCTTTCTTTTCAGAATCATATTTTTCTTTTAGTTTTTTTAATTCATGATCCTTTTCATCAAGCTCTAGAATCCTATCATCAATGATCCTAGCTCTCCTATTTAGTATTCTTTCCATCCTTTCCACCTTTTTTAGGAGCTCAGATATCCATTCATCCTTTTCATCAGGCCTGTTTATATTAGATTCCGCACAACTTTCTAAGGGAGCAGTCTCTGAAGTTGCTCTTTTTACAAGCATTTGAACATGTTGATCCTCCTCATCTGAAGATGATTTGGATGTTTTAGAAGTGCTAGTTGAGTCTCCAAATTCAGTTGGGTTATCATGGGTGGGCAATGGTTGGTGTGGTGATGTTGGTGAGTGATGAGGTGGTGATATTGGTGATTGATGAAGTGGTGATATTGGTGAGTGGTGAGGTGGTGATATTGGTGACGGTTGTGGGGCTCTTTGTGGTGTTTGTTGTGGTGTTGGTTGTGGTGTTGGTTGTGGTGATGGTTGTGGTGATGGTTATGGTGATGGTTATGGTGTTGGTTGTGGTGATGGTTGTGGTGTTGGTGTGGTGATGGTTGTGGTGATGGTTGTGGTGATGGTTGTGGTGATGGTTGTGCAGCTTGCTCATGAGCAGCCTGTTTTTGTCCTTGATTTATCTGTTGAATCATCCAAGGAAGAAGTGGTGACTAAGCACCATTGTAAAAGTTTCTTGGGTCCCTCTTCTTAATGAACTTGTATGATCTTGCATCATAATGAAGAATATCAAGCACTAGTCCCTCTGTAGCAATGTCTAGAAATGCTTCATTTATCATGCACTGGATGAATCTTGGATACATCAAGAACTTGTATCTTCTCCCCTCTGTATGTTTGAAGTCAGGCCATTAAAAACAAAGGCATACATATTGAATGGCCTGTTTATGCAGAGAGTACAGATTGCTAAGGAAGTGGTGATTGGAATATCATTCCATCCTATTTTTCTCTTGGATAAGTAGTGCTAAAACATGTGGATTAGAAATCTCCAAGGCAGATCAACCAATCCTTTAACAATTTGTTTAGCTTCAAATCCTCCTTCATAACCAATCTCAGCAAAGAATGTGGTTACTCCATCATCATCCAGCTCTAGAGGTGCATTAGCATCATCACCAAACTGCAAGCATCTTCTAACAGAATCTTCAGTGATGCTCAGAGTGTGATGATTGTCAATTCTTCCAGATAGAGTTCAACACCATCTACTTTAATTACATCAGTTGAATTCCAAAAAGACCTTATGAGGTTCTCATAGATGGTGGGTTTAACAGTGATAGCATAAGCTACTCTTGTTGTAGAGATGAATCTGATGATATCTCTGAGTCCCTTAACTTCTAGCACATGAGGGTTTAAATAAACGCTGACATTATGGAGCTTGGTCCATGAAAGATTTGCCATATAATCTGCACAAAAGGCATGTGTGTCAGTTTTAATGAGAATTCATGAGTATCGTTTATCAGTTTGACATTAAATGGTCAAAGATGAACTTTTGACATTACTGTATCATTGTTGTCACATCAAGTGGTGAATTTGTTGTTCAACAATCATAGTTTCTATGTTTGAACCATTTATTAGATGTTATTTCATTAATTTGTTACACATTTTTATTTTTCATCATGCTCTGTTCTTGCACCAAACATGACTATAAAGGTTTTCATGATTAGTAAAATTTCTATTAGTTTGCATGTTCATTGAAGTTGAAAAGGTGTATTATATTACATCAATAAATTGAATTTTTTATGTCCTTCATTATCATTTGGTTCTTTGTTTGATTTAGGTTTAACGATCCGAAAGTTGGGTCTTGATGAAATTTTTGGAAATTTCACCTTGCTTTTGATGCAACTTTAGTTTCTGAATCGATAACAAGAATTGGTTGAGTAGAATCACACAAAAATCTTTGGTTGTTTATGATGAAGATGATCGAAGTGGGTGTACTATGTATTTGCACTCGTCTCACTATGAAGTCTCTCAAATTTGAAAAGTATTAAATGACCTGTTTAAATTCCTTTAAATAGTCAAATAATGCATTCTAAAAGATTTTACAAGTTTAAGAGCAAATGCGGTCACCATTATAGCAAATGCGGAAGTGTAAATTTTTGACTTTTGGTCATCCGAATTTGTTAACTGTAGCAAATGCGGAAGACAAAAATTTGGACTTTGACTACCCGTATTTTTTCACTATTGTAAATGTGGAAGTTTTGTTACTTCTATTTTCTTCTATCCGCATTTGTTCACTGTTGCTAAAGCGGAAGAACTAAGTTCATCAACATTATTCACTATAACAAATGCGGTTGACAAAACTTATTTAGCATTGTTCACTGTAGCAAATGCGGTTGAATAAAATTTGTCAGCATTTGCTCACTAGCAAATGCAGAAGATCTGATTGTTAGCATTTGTTACTCTACCAAATGCGATAGAATAAAATCCACATTTACTTGATCATCATTCATTGACAAGAGATTGATCACTTAATTATTTCTGCTTGATCATACATGAGCATTGAAGATGTGTATCCACAAATGCGGATGAGTAAAACAAATGCAAAAGTGTAAATTTCATCCGTATTTGACAAATGTGGTTGAACACTTAAAAGTTATCCGCATTGACTAATGCGGTTGAACACTTGAAAATTATTTTATCTGCATTGAAAAATGCGGTAGAACAATTTTGTTCCGCATAGGTTCTAACACTTCAAAATTTCATGTATACTTGTAACACACTAATGTGGTAGAGTAAAATCATTGTCCGCATTAGTTTCACTTGAAAATATAAAGCTACCCGCATTTGTTATAAGCATGGGTTACCTTCACCCGCATTAACCAATGCACTTACCTGCATTAACTTTTGACCTTAATCATAAGTTAATGTGACTGAATAGATTTTTCATAGTATTAAGTCTTGTCCTTCATTTGATTTTTGTTATGAAGTTGACTGTTAAAACTGTCAATTCTTGCTTGGATTGACTTGCATGTCACAAGTTGTTAGGATCTGGTATTTGAACGAAACACCAACTGATTAACGTGTTAAACCAAACCAAATAGTGCGGAATCCTATTTGATTGGCGATCAAATGAGTGAGAATGCACGTAGACACAATAATGTATTGAATCTAACGTCAAGAATCGATTAGGAATCGATCTACCGCGTTCTATGAACTTGGAGTACGAACTTAGAGGCTTCTCGATGGCTAGGGTATGTCTGGAGTCGAAGTGGATTGAATTCTTACGTTTTCATGAATTAAGTGCTATTTATAGGTTAGGGTTGCTCATTTGGGCGACTGAACCATTAGCATGGTTCATTCATGCGATTGAGCCATGCGGTTGTTCCATTCGTGCGATTGAGCCATGCGGTTGTTCCATTCGCAAGACTGAGTGTTCAGTCGTGCGACTGAGTCAGTCGCATGAAGTTGTACAGACGTATGGACTATTTAGGAACATGGACACTCAGTCGCATGGCCATTCGGACGCATGACCACTGTTCGAGAGCATGGTCCAGTCGGATGCATGTGAACTTCACTTTACCAAAGTTTGAATGTATTCATTGTTATAACATTATGTATATGAATTCAAACAATCACAAACCTAAATAATCTAGTCTGTATGCATTACCCAACTCATTAATGAAATATTAAACATTATAAATCACAACCAAACATTATCATTTCATTAAGTACCCCATATTACGTAAGTGCAAGACATTCAAGACATATTACATTGAAATTAGGATATAGGTACACATGTGTATCAACACAAGTGATACAAGTTTCCTAATTTTGACTTATCTTGAACTTTTCATGCTTCCAAGAATCTGCATAGGCTGAGATACAATGGTATAACTTTCTGCAACAACACCAAATTTTTGTTTTGTTTTAAAAGTAAGTTAAGCTAGTAAACAAAAATATGGACTTACTCAAAAATTTTAAATTACTCCCCCTAAAGTTTATATCCACATTTGGATAGAAACTTCAAAGATTTAAATTTTTTTGAATTTTATTATGATTATAAATAATGAAGAGAATAATATCTTTTGTTGGGATCATTTCAGTCTTACATTACACATGTGCATCCTTTATGATTAAATGGACATGTTTATGAACTTGATGATTGAACGTATGTTTGTCCTCTGAAACTCATACCAGGTGGATATTTTGATGCATATGATTTTTATCATGTTTTTGGTTGATTTATTATTCAATGTGTACCTCACACACACAAGCATGGAATGATCAACCATCCTTATACAATGCATGGTAGAACTTTTTCACAACTTTTCTTACCAGGTTACTTAAGTTATGAGAACTCATTTTCACTGATCCGCATTGGGATTCTTTTACTTTGATCCTTCTCATGATGATCCTCATTGGGATTCTTTTCACTTCACTTTGGAAGTTGATCCATGATGGGATTATTTTGTTCATTCACTTGGAATGTATTGCTTTTGTAGATTCATCCAATTTGGATGTGTTCCTCATTTGGAATCTTTTGGATCAGGACATCTGCACTATGTGCATGTTTCATGAGGTCTTTGCTTAGCAAAACAAAGATGAACTGATGTAGGTGAAAAAGATTCATAAAGTTTCATTACCTGGTGTGTTTAGCTTAGTACACACACATGCACTTAGATAAGCCAGTACATACCTGTACTCTATGATGAGTGTTTCACTATTAAATAAGATTTTAATTCATCACTGCATGTATCTTCTCTTCCAAGTTTAGCCAATCAACATATCTGGTAATTCACTGAACCAGGAATTCAAACCTACTGGGTTTAAATGCCTTGGTAAATAAATCAGCTAATTGATCTTCAGTTGGTACTTGAATCAATTTGATTAATCCCTTTTCAGCATAATCTCTCAAAAAGTGATATCTAATTTCAATATGTTTAGTTTTTGAGTGTTGAACTCGATTATTAGTTATGAAAACAGCTGCTGTGTTGTCAATGTAAATTGGCGTGTGCAAGAAGTTAAAACCATAATCAAGCATCTGGTTTTGAATCCGGAGTACTTGAGAGCAACAAGATGCTGCTGCAATATACTCAGCTTTGGCTATGGACACAGATACATTTGTCTGCTTCTTGCATTGCCAAGATACTAGTCTGGGACCAAAAAATTGACAACCGCCAGAGGTGGATTTTCTGTTGAAGTTACATCCTCCATAATCAGTGTCTGTGAAGGAATAGAGATTAAATTCTCCTTCCTTTGGATACCATAACCCAAGAGCTGGTTTGCCCTTCACATATCTGAATATCCTCTTCACTGCATTCACATGTGATTCTTTTGGATCAGCTTGATATCTGGCACACACACACAAACACCAAACATAATGTCAGGACTACTAGCTGTTACATACATAAGTGAACCGATCATTGATCGATAGTGAGTCTCATCCACTAGTTTGCCTTCAGGATCAGGTCTAATCTTTACTTTTGTATCCATAGGAGTTCTGATAGACTGACAGTCAGCAAAGTGGAATTTCATCAACATGATTCCCACATATTTAGAATGATTGATGAAGATTCCATGTGTTGTCTGTTGGACTTGCACCCCTAGAAAGAAGGTGAGTTCCCCCATAGCACTCATTTGAAATTTTGAGTGGATAAGGTCTTCAAATTCTTTGCAGAGTTGCTTGTTTGTAGAGCCAAATATAATGTCATCCACATAGATCTAGAATAACAGCTTATCTTTTCCTCTTGTTCTTCTGAAGAAAGTCTGATCAATCTTTCCTCTTTCATATCCATGTTCAAGAAGAAAGGATGATAGAGTCTCATACCACTATTTTGGGGCTTGATGAAGACCATACAAAGCTATGTCTAGCTTGTAACTCTATGAGGGAAATCTGGATCTTCAAAGCCAGGTGGTTGACTCACATAGACCTCCTCAGCAATCTTTCCATACAGGAAGGCACACTTTACATGCATTTGATAAACAGTAAATTTCATGGATGCAGAATATGCTAGAAAGATTCTCATTGCTTCTAGTCTGGCAACAGGAGCAAACACTTCGTCATAGTCGATTCCTTCTTCTTGAGTGTGTCCGTGTGCTAACAGTCTTGCTTTATTTCTGATGACGATCCCTCTATCATCGGTCTTGTTCGTGTACAACCATCTGGTACCGATAGGGTATTGTCCTTCGGGAAGATCTACCAGTTGTCATACTTCTTGCTTCTTGAATTAGAGCAATTCTTCCTGCATTGCTTCAATCTAGCTATTGTCTTGAAGTGCCTTTTGATGTTCTTTGGTACTGTTTGACGCAGAAAGCATGAGAACAAACAGATGTTTACAATACTGGATTTGCTTCTTGTCACCATATCATTAAGATCACCAATAATGGTTTCAACTGGAAGATTCTTGTGTATTCTTGTGGTTGTAATGGAGTCACCAGCAATTGTTACATAAAGATTGGAGACATTCAATTCACTATGGTCAAAGGCATATCATCTGGTACTGTTGTTGAATTATGAAGATTGTCAGACTCTGTTTCAGTTCCTGCTACAGCTTCACCTGCACTTTGATTGCTTACATTATTTGATGTCCCTTATGTTTCAACTGGGGAAGTAGCCTATTTTTGATTTCTGATCTCATTTGACAATCATCTGAGTGAGATAGTACCATGCTTGGACCTCCTTTAGAAGAAACACTAAGGTTTTATGATAGTTGTCTGATGGGATCAGCTTAAAGAGGAACATCTTCATTCAAGCGTTCATCAAATGTAGGAGAAATCAATGGAAAATTATCTCTTCTTTCTACAGCTGACGAAGTATCACTTGAATGTATATTTCCTGCATTAGACAAGGGAAATTGATCAAACGATTTTGTAAACGTGTCAATATCAAACAACCGGTCGAGTCCATTTATTGATTTGGGAAACAAATGTTCCTTGAATTGAACATTTGTTGATTCATCAATAAAGTTTAATCTAGGAATAAACACTCTGTAAGCCTTTGAAACAGAAGAATAACATACAAAGAATCCTTCATCAGACTTGGATGAAAACTTTCCATGATAGTCTCAGGTGTTTAATATTGAGACAGGACTACCAAATGATTTAAGAAATCCAATGAATGGTTTTCTATGAAAGAGCAGTTCATAAGGAGTCATGTTGTTTTCTTTGATAAGTAGAGTTCGATTCTGTACAAAGCACGATGTATTAACCGCCTCTGCGAGAAGGTGATTGATAGTTTAGCATTGGCTAGCATCGTTCTTGCTGCTTCAATCAGTGTTCTATTTCTCCTTTCAGCTACCCTATTTTGTTGAGGAGTTCTAGCTGCACTGAATTGATGAGCAATGCCTTGGTTGCACAAAAAGAACTCATACTTTCATTTTTGAATTGAGTACCATTATAACTTATTATTTTGACCTTAAGATCGAATTGATTTTCAACTTAAGTGATAAATTCTTTTATGATTTGGGATGCCTCATTTTTATTACGTAAGAAGAAACCCATGTGAATTGTGAAAAGTCATCAATGATCACTAAACAATATTGTTTCTATCTAATACTCACTACATGTGTTGGTCCAAACAGATCCATGTGAAGTAACTTCAATGGAGTATTGCTAGTGTTCACCAGCTTGGTTTTGTGAGACGATTTGTGTTGTTTTCCTTTGAGGCACGCTGAAAAGTGATCAATAAAATGAATTTTTTTTGAGGAAGACCAATGAAATGATTTCCTTTGACCTACTTGTTCATGTTTTTAAAGTTTGTGTGCCCCAAACATGTATGCCAAAGCTATGACTCAACAAATGATGCTTTTGACAAAAGATATGTTTCTTCTTTAGGTGATGTAGAACACAGGTTTAAGACATATGTGTTGTTCTTCCTTGGGGTCTTTAAGACAACCCATTCCTCGAGGATTCGAAATGCAGGTTTTAGAATGTAGCAATGAGTGGAATATTTCTTGTTGTAGATTTGAGACACGCTTAGCAGATTGAAATTTAGCTATTCATAGTATTTCACTCTATCAAAGCTCAGCATCCCCTTTGTCACAAATCCTTCACCTGTAATTCTACCACCCTGTGTATCTCCACCAAATGCCACAGTAGTTCTTTGTACATGCTTGAAGTCATGAAGGAGGGAACGATCTCGAGTCATGTATCGGGAGCATCCACTGTCCATGTACCATAAGCTATTGGACTTGTGTGGATGAACCTGCAATCAAAAAGAGCTAATTAGAATAAGGAACCCAAGCCATGATGGTCTTCGGTTTCCCCTTCCTATTCATGATGGTGACTTCTTGGTATTTCCCTCTAAATTGTGGTTTAGATGGACGTGTCCTGGGAATGACTGGGTTGAGTCATCTGATCAACATCTATTTAAAACTCAGATGAGTCCCTTTAAAGTACGTTTTTGTTTTGGAAGGTCAATTTTGTGGTTCATCGTGAGATGTTTTCTTTGACCCTTCCAGAATTTCTTCAAATTATTCCTGTCATTTGTTGATCTAGATGTCCTAGATTTTAGTATTGTGTAAATGAGGTTTGACAGAATGTGTCACAATTGATGTTTTTGAGACGGGCTTGTGTTGGGGAATTCTCAAACCCTTCTGATTGAAGTAACAATCAGATGTATTGTGATTGTTCATGTCACAGATTGAACAATACTTGTTGAAATAGCAGTTTTTGGTGGAGTGATTGTTCATATCACAGATAGAGCAATATTGATTAAAAAAGCATTCATCTGTCTTGTGATTGAACATTTCACAAATGTCATAATGCATTTGTTTGTTTCTTGAATCAGATTTTGCCTTGTGTGACTCAGTTGATATTTTGTTTTGCTAAATCACTTTCTTTTCTTTAGGGGATGAATCAGAATCAACCCTTTTTGTAGTTTGCTTCACAACACTTCCTTTGTTTAATTTTCTAGGTTGTTTCTGTTTCTTCAACCTATTTCTCACCTCTTTCTCAAACTGGTCAACATGTTCCTTGTTGTACATATCAAACCCAACTCCCTGCCTTAATCTTGAAGACTAAGGGTATGATAATGTTTTATATGTTGAACTCAGTAATCCTGTTTGTTTCTTTTGCAGTGAAACCTTTTCTGATTTGCTTGAATATTTTGGAGATATGATCTCATTATTAGAACTGCTCTCAGCAATGGGTTTCACTGACTTCACATATTTCTTTTTACCTTATAAAACAAAGGTGACAGGATCAGTAATCACAAGTTTGATGTATTAGAATACAAAGCAGCGGAATACAAACTAGAATTAGACAAATTGTAGCAAGAAATCGATAATTGTAAGCATTAAGAGCGCATACGGTTATAGGGAGAGAATATATATTTCTGATTTGAAGGAATGTTTATAGAGGTAGAATATTTCTAATCAAATCATTCATTCATTCCATTCATTCATCCATGTTTACAATAAGTTGTCACTCCTTATATAGAGTGCAACAATCACTGCTGCTATCACAGAAAGTGACAACTGGCAGATCTAATACAAAAATAACTAATTCTTAACAAGCTACTGAAATGTTCACAACTACTGAGAACATATCAGCATGTTAAGTACAAAATATAAAACTACTGAAACTACAACGAATGAAGAACAAGCTCTTCAGTCGTTTTACAAAACTACTGAAACATAAAAAATATAAAACTACTGATATCACAACTACTGAAGAAATACTCTTCAGCAGTTGTGACAAACTACTGAGGCTTCAGTACTTGATCTTCAGATTTTGACCTTCAGATGTTTCATCAGCTGATGACTTCAGTAGATATCATCAGCTGATGTCTTCAGTCTTTGTCTTCAGACCTTTTACATCAGTTGTTGATCTTCAGCACTTGTAAACTCTTTAGCTGTTGTACTTCAGTACTTTGGTCTTTCAGCTTCAGCACTTGTGTTCTTCAGCTGTTGTACTTCAGCACTTTGGTTCTTCAGCTGTTGAGGTCTTCAGCACTTGATCTTCAGCTGTTGAAGTCTTCAGCACTTGTCAAACTACTGATGAGGCTTTCAGCAGTTGTTGTGATACCATGTGGGACTTAGAGGTTTTCTGATCTTGGCTCATTGGTTCTTTTGGTCCAACAAAAGGTATGAATTGTATAAAAATGACAATTGCTTTTATAGGGCTTGAGGGTTTCATGACACTCATATCTTGTGTGAAGACTCTTTAATTTTGATTGGGTGACCTAACTTTATTCTATCCTCATTGGTTTCAATATAAACATCAGCTTTGTTTTGAGGATTGATCACTTCTTTTACTATAGATTTAGGTTCCATAGTTTTAGTTTCAATTTCTTCAGTGAGTGAGACAAATTCAGGCATAATGTAGTTCTCATTGTATGGTAGAGGACATGAATTAAACATAATCCCTGACATGTCCTCTCGGTCCTTTTGAGAATCAAGGATCTCTTACAGCTTGACTAAAGACATTTGAAACTTTTCAAGTTTCACTTCAGTCAGTGAATGTTCAGCCTTAGATTAAGCTAACTTTTTAGTAAGGAGTTCATTCGCAGCTGCAAGAGAGTACTTTTCACCATGCAGTTTTTCTATGTCAGAGATAAGAGATTTGATTTTGATTTCAAAGCCTTTTATTTATCTCTTCATCATCTCCGACTTTACCTTTTCTTCCTTAATTTTATCTGCCAGTTTATGGTTATGCTCCCTATAACCTTGCAATTAATTAATACATTTTTCACTACAAAGGTTAGATTTTACCTCAGTAGGCATTGGGGATGGACCATTATTGATGTGAGCCATAAGAGCATGATTCTGAAATTGAGGCTTGCCTTCCTCTACATACGCGCTCCAGTCACATACCCCGTCTTGCTTTATAATGAGAGCACTGGTAGAAGACTGACTGCTTCCATGAGCTTGATTTGTCAGTTGTGGTGGATTTTGATATGATTGGTGTTGATGAGAATGATGATACTGCTGCTGTTGGTTGTTAGAGTGAAAGCTTGAGTTAGGCTGTAAGAATGACTGGCCTTGAGAGTTCCTTTGATAGTTGTTTCTCTTGGGGGAATTGCATTCAGTGGAGAAGTGGCTAGCCACGCCACAGTTAAATCATTTCACATTGGATTTATCATATCCAAGTTTCGTATTTTAATTAGGCTCAGCTTTTTGCATTTTCTAAAGATTTTCTTGGCTCTCTTAGCAATCATGGCCATTTGCCATTGTAGATCCATTTCTTCCACATCATTAGGATCTATTTCCTCCAGATCTTCCTGAATTAGATAAGCAGATGTGAGTCTTCCTCCTAAGTATGCTTCAAAGCTTACAATAATGGCATTGTAAATTGTCTTTTGTTCCTCTGATCTTGTGTCTTCAGGAGTGGTTTGAGGAGCAGCAGTGACTCTGGATGTTTAAGATGATGTTGATGGATGATTGATTGGTGGAGTTGCAATGAACCCAATGTTGTTCAATTGATCTCTTGATGAGATGAAATCGTCCTCCTTAGTGAGGAAGGCATTTTCCACAAAATGAGATTCTGATTGAAACTTGTAAGCCACAATCACTCTTGGCCCACTAAGATTTCTGCTTCTTTCATCAAGTTCTAATGCTTCTATTTTGGCTATCATGATATCCAAAGTAGTACTCTCAAGATCAAGAGTATTTTTCAGCATTGTTACATTCTGTTTCCAGCTTTCTACGAGGCTGTGAAGCATTTTCTTGTTTAATTCTTTGATGTAGTAAGTGACTCCCATGATTTCCAACTCATTTACCAACTGTACAAATCTGTGCAGTTGTTTGGATATGGACTCTCCTTTGATGTGATAGAATGTTTCCTACTGATTAACAAGCTTATCCTTGTTAATATCTGTTACCTCACTGCTTCCTTCACACATAATTTTCAATGCAACCCACACAACTTTTTCAGTACCATACTTCTCCAATCTTTTCAGTACATCCATCTTGAGTGCTTGAGTTAGATTGAGTAAGCTTTGAGATGAATCTTGATTTTCTTATAGTCTTCATCATCAAGAGTTAGATCTTCGATGGGTATTCTTGCAGTTTTGTAAATTGCAGCTTGATCTGCAGACAGAGTGACAGGGATGTGTGGTCCCTTACATATTGAGATCCAGAAATCAGGATCTACACCTGTGAATGTAATTCCTAAACCTGATTTTCCACTGTTTAAACTCATATTTGTGTTTAAGCATTGGAGGTTTAGGTGTACGACCAAGCTCTGAGTAACTATTAGAATCCATGATAACAGAGTGTCTAACTTGTATAAATATAGATTTAGATGATTTTTAAGATTAATTAGTCCAACTTGTCCAAATAGTTCAAACGGATTTCAGAAGCAGATTTGTGATTGTATTGAGTTTCTTGCTATTCGGAATATGTTGGTCTGAATGTGTTGACAGGAGTATTTTCTGTTGTTTACTAAGTAAAGATCATGATATACTATACTGGCAACTCAATTACCAGATAATCGAATTCTATTTAGTTCTTGCATACATCTAAAAGAGAACCAAAAGCCAAAGCTTTGACACCAATTGACTGGGTATGTAAGATTGAGATTCTTATTGAGAATCGAATATGGTAATCAAGTCAATGATTGAATGGTGGAAACAAACAATCAAAGAACATTCAATGCAAGAATATACTCATAAATGCTTTTGTATTATGTATATGAAACTTGATTGATTACAGAGAATAAATGACAACAAAGAATTCTCTATGTCTATCAGTCGTTGCCTCATGTACGAGGTTATCTATTCTATTTACATCAGAACTAGTCTAAGTCTTGATCCGCATCTTGCTTGTTCATCCGCATTGACAAATGCGGATGAGTTAACTTGATCAGCATATCTTCACTTGATCATCCGCATTAGTGTGTTGGTCATCCGCATTGGTTAATGCGGATGAACAAATACTTATGCGCATTTGTTCGGTCATCTGCCGCAAAGACTTGTCCGCATTGATTCTTGGTCTTCCGCATTTGTTAGTGCGGAAGAACAAATACTTGTCTGTATTTCTTTTATGTCTTCCACATTGACAAATACGGAAGACTATACTTGGTTTCTTGAGCAGAATCTTCATCCGCATTTCTTCTTGGACTTGTGGGATTCCGGCAAAGCAATCATCAAATCACCTATTGAATTGACAAGTATGATCCTTTCAGGGTGCAACAGGATTATTATTGGGTATGACCCAACTTGGATCAAAATGTACTAACCACATCAATCTTGTATGTGTCTTGGGCATATATGATACAACAAACCACTGACATTATGGAGCATGCTCCAAGTAAGATTAGTGATGTACCTTGCATTAGAGGCATATGATTTAGATTGATGAATGTATATATTTTACATTATGCATACTTCATCAGTTTGACTTTTGATGGTCAAAGATGAGTATCTCAAGGTACTGTTCTATAGGAATCACTTCAAAGTTTTATGTTGGTAATTTTGTTTTTCATGTTTGAAGAGATGATATTGATGTTGTTTGACCATTAATGAGATTTTATTTCAAGAATTTATTTTGACATTTTTGAGTTCATCATCCTCTATTCATATGATGAATGTGGTTATGAATTTTTTTGTTGGTTGATATTCTTCTTAGTTTGCAAGCTCATTGAAGTCGAAAATGTTCATCTTTTCTTAGAATAATTCTGATTTTGAGTCTTCTTCATTGACCTAGGGTTCTAAGTTCATTATTAGTACAAGTGTTCGACATATAGGTTACA
Organism: Flaveria trinervia; assembly: GCA_025506515.1. Classification (NCBI taxonomy): domain Eukaryota; kingdom Viridiplantae; phylum Streptophyta; class Magnoliopsida; order Asterales; family Asteraceae; genus Flaveria; species Flaveria trinervia. Next base: position 16,036 of record JACCIX010000497.1, read on the forward strand.
AAATGTTGAATGTTTCACTTTTTGTTGGATACTATTGTTGGGTAGAATCGAAGATGAGGACAGAATATATGAAACTAAGATCTTTGATTTTTAACAGATGATGATAATTGATGAAGATGAACAGTGTGTTTGATTGATGAAGATGAACAATGTGTTTTCACTAGTGGCATGTTAGAATCACTCAAATTTGAAAAGTATTAAATGACCTTTGGAATCATGCTTTAAATAGTCAAATAATAGCATGTACAAGTTTTTACCAAGTTTCAGAACAAATACAGTCAATTTTTAGTTCACACTGTAGCAAATGCGGAAGCATTTTAGACATCCGCATTTGTTTACTGTTGTAAATGCAGAAGAGTAAACTTAAGAGTAAACATACACATTTGTGTACAATAACAAATGTGGAAGTTTGAATACTTAGATTTCGCTTATTCGCATTTGTGCATTGTTGCAAATGCAGAGGAATAAACTTCAACAACATTTGTGCACTATAGCAAATACGGTTGATCAAACTTGTTTAGAATTTGCTCACTGTAGCAAATGTGGCTGATCAAACTTGCTCAACATTTGCTCACTATAGCAAATGCGGTAGATCAAACTTGTTCAACATTTGCTCACTGTAGCAAATGCGGTAGAGTAAAATTTCCACATTTACTTGATCATCATCCGTGGTGACAAAAGAGATTGAGCACATGTTTATTCCTTTTGAAAGTGCATGAAAAGTGTTTAAGTTACACATATCCACAATTGCAGATGAGTAAAACAAATGCGGAAGTAAAATTATCATCCGCATTAATAAATGCGGTAGAGCACTTTTGTTCTGCATATGTTTTAACACCAAACTTTTCATGTATACTTGTTAGACTCCGATGCGGTAGAGTAAACTCTTTGTCCGCATTAGTTTCACTTTGACATAAACAGTTACCCACATTAGTTTTATGCATGGGTTACCTTTACCCGCATTAAGCAATGTACTTACATCCGTTAACTTTTGAACTTAATCAAAGGTTAATGTTTCGATTTTGGTTTTTCTTGTTATGAAGAACTGTCTTTGAGAATTCTCTTATGAAGTTGTTGACTATTGTTGGGGTTATCAATTCTTGTTTGGATTGACTTGTATGCCAAAAGTGATACAAGTTTCCTATTGTTTGATTGATCTTGGACTTCTTATGCTCCAAGAATATGCATAGATGAGATACTATGGTATAACTTATGCACCAACACAGACATTTTCTTTTTGTTTTGTTTTGAAGTTTTAAGAAAGTAATTTCATATAGTAAACATTTACACAAACTTAGTAAAAAAATTTTAATTACTCCCCCTAAAGTTTATATCCACATCAGGATAGAAACATTAAAGATTTAAAACGTTTTGAATATCATTTAATTTTGATTATTAATAATGAAGAGAAGCATATCTTTAGTTGGGATCATATCAATCTTACATTGCACATGTGCATCCTTTATGATAAAATGGACATGTTTATGAACTTGTTGATTGAAGGTATGTTTGTCCTCTTAAACTCATACCAGGTTGATATTTTAAAGCATGTGATATTTATCATGGTTTTGGTTGATTTAATTATTCAACATGTACCTCACACACAACAGCATGGAATGATCAACCATCCTTATGTAATGTATGGTAGAACTTTTTCACAACTTTATTTACTAGGTTACTTAAGTTATGAGATCTCTTTTTCACTAACCCTTATTGGGATTCTTTTACTTTGATCCTTTTCATAATGATCCACATTGGGATTCTTTTCACTTAACTTTGGAAGGTGCTCCATGATTGGATTCTTTTGTTCATTCACTTTGAATGTATTGCTTTTGTATATTCATCCAATTTGGATGTGTTCCCTGTTGGGAATCTTTTGGATGAGTACATCTGCACTATTTGCTTGTTTCATCAGGTATTTGCTTAGCAAAAAAAAGATCAAACTTGATGTAGATGAAAGAGTTTCATAAAGTATCATTACCTGGTGTGTTTAGGTTGCTACACACATATAAACTTAGATAAGCCAATACATACCTGTACTTTGAGATGAGTGTTTTACCATTGAATAAGATTTTAATTCATCACTGCAGGTATCTTCCTTTCCAAGTTGAGCCTACCAATATATCTGGTAAGTCATGGCAGTCTTTCAAAATTTGAAATTAAGCACAGTGAATGATATAACAAGTGAAATTATATCATTTCCCTTTTTATTCTTTTCTTCATCAAAATAGATTTCTTTTTGTGATTTTATGATGTTTTTGAAATGTTTTTGATGTTTTTGATTTGTTTTATTCATGGTTAATCACGCCAATTGATTGAACTAGGAATTCAAACATACTTGGTTTAAATGCCTTACTAAATAATCAGCCAATTAATTTTCAGTGTGTACTTGAATCAATTTGATTAAAACCTTTCCAGCATAGTCTCTCAAAAAATGATATCTGATTTTAATGTGTTTTATTTTTGAGTGCTGAACTAGATTATTTGTAATGAAAATAGCTAGTGTGTTGTCAATGTGAATTGGAGTGTGCCCCAAATGTCTATGCCAAAGCTGGGACTCATCAAATAATGCTTTTGACAAAAGACATGTTTCTTCTATTAGTGTTACAGAATACAGGTTTAAGACATAGGTGTTATTCTTCCTTGGAGTCTTTAGGACAACCCATTCTTCAGAGATATGAAATCCTGGTTTCAGAATGTAGCAATGAGTGTCGGTAAAGTGAGTTGAATATTCTTGTCGCATATCTGATACACGCTTAGAAGATTGAAGTTTAGTAATTCATAGTAGTTCACTCTATCAAAGCTCAGCATCTCATTTGTCATAGATCCATTACTAGTAATTCTCCCACCTTGTGAATCTCCTCCAAATGCCATAATAGTTCCTTGTATTTGCTTGAAGCCATGAAGGAGGGAACGATCTCCAGTCATGTTTCGAGAACATCCACTGTCCACGTACCATAAGCTATTAGACCTATATCGATGACCCTGCAAGTACAATATAACTAATTAGAATATAGAACCCAAGCCATGATGGTCTTGGGTTTCTTGTTCCTATCCATGATGGTGACCTCTTGATACTTTCCTCTAAATTGTGATCTATTTAGATGTGATCTTGGAGATTGCATGTGATATTTTGTTGGGGTCATTTCACCAACATCAACTGAAGAGTCAGAGGAGTAATTAAACCTTTGGTCTCTATTCTTTTGAAGAAATTTAAACCATTTCTCATTATCAAAAATCATTTTAGGTTTGGGAAGGTCAAACTTTTTCTTAATGATATGATGGTTGTTTCTTTGACTCTTCCATAGTTCTTTTGTGTTACTACTATCATTGTTTGATCTAGATGTCCTAGATTGATTGGTGGGCAAATGACTGCTAACATGGGGTTCGAGAGATGATGTTGTTAAGATGGGTTTGTTCTGAGCAATTCTCACTCCCTTCTGATTTAAGTATTCAATCAGACATATTGTGATTGTTCATATCACAGACTGAATAGTATTTGTTAAAATAGCAATTATTATTGGAGTGGTTGTTCATGTCATAGATTGAGCAATATTGATTGCAGAAGCATTCTTGTGTTTTGTGATTAAACATATCACATATGTCACAATACATATGTTTGTTTCTTGAATCTGAGTTTGATTTGGGAGACTCAGCTGATTTTTCCATTTTCAGCTGAGTCACTTTCTTTTGGTTAGGGGATGAATAAGAATCAGCCATTTTTGTAACTTGCTTCACAACACTACTTGTGTTAAATTTTCTATGCTATTTTTGCTTCTTCAATCCTTTCTTTACCTCTTTCTCAAACTGATCAATGTGCTTTTTGTTGCATATGTCAAAACCGACTCCCTGTCTTAATTTTGAAGATTGAGGGTCTGACTGAATTTTAACTGTTGAAATCAGTGAGCTCTTTTGTTTCATTAGTAGTGAAACCTTGTCTGATTTGCTTGAATTATTTGGAGATATGATCTCATTATCAGAACTGCTTTCAGCAGAGGGTTTCACTAACTTCACAAATTTCTTTTTACCTTCTGAAAAAGCAGGTATGAATTTCGCAAAAGGATCAATTGCCTCGATTGGGCTTGAGGGTTTGACGACACTCATTGCCTTGTCTCAACACTCTTTGATTTTAATTGGGTGTCCTAATATGATTTTATCCTCATTTGTTTCAATGTAAACATTTGGTTGGTTTAGAGTATTAGTGATCTGTTTTACTATTGTTTTTGGTTCAATAGTGTTAGGTTCAATTTTCTCATTGTGTATAATAGTGTCAGGCATGACAGTGTAATTGTCATTGTATGGTGGAGGACGAGTTATCCCCGATCCTAAACATGTCTTTGGGATCCTTTTGAGAATCAAGCATCTCTTGCAGCTTGACTGAAGAAAGTTGAAACTTTTCTAGTTTCACTTCAGTAAGTGTATGTTTAGCTTTAGATTGAGCCAACTTTTCAGTCAGTTGCGCATTCTCAGCCGCAAGAGTGTACGTTTCACCATGTAATTTTTCAATGTCAGAGATGAGAGAATTTATTTTGATTTCAAAGCCTTTTATTTCTCTATTGAGCATCTCCGAATTAACCTTTTCCTCTTTTATTTTGTCTACAAGTTTATGGTTATGCTCTCTATAACCTTGTAGTTCAATAATGCATTTATCACTACACATGTTAGATTTTATCTCAGAGGGCATGGGAGATGGACCATCGTTGATATGAGCCATGAGTGCATGATTTTGGAATTGAGGGTTTACTTCTCAGCATACAGGCTCCAGTCACATACTCCAATCTTGTTTAATCACAGGAGCATTTGCAGATGACTGACTGCTTTCATGAGCTTGATTTGTCAGTTGAGGTTAAATGTGATATGTTTGATATTGTTGTTGATGATGATACTGCTGCTGATGATTATTGGATTGAAAACTTGAGTTTGGTTGTCATGATGACTGGCTCTGAGAGCTCCTTTGAAAGTTGTTTCTTTTGGGGGCATTGCATCTCTGGAGAAGTGGCTAGTCATGCCACAGTTGAAGCACTTACTTTGGATTTGTCATACCCAAACTTGGTGTTTTCATTAAAGCTGAATTTTCTTCCTCTTTTGAAAAACTTCTTGTCTCTCATAGCAATCATGCTCATTTTCCATTGTAAATGCATTTCTTCTACATCATCTGTTTCCATTTCTTCTAAGTCTTCCAAGATCAGATGCACTGATACCAATTGATTGGGTGGTGAGATTATGATTCTCACTAGGATCGAATATAGTGATCCAGTCAGAGATTGAATAGTGGAAACAAACAATCAATAACATTCAATGCAGGAAGATACTCATAAATGTTTGTATATATTGATGAAGGTGATTGATTACAATAAATGCTAGGGCTTGAGCAAAAACAGTAATAATACCCTTGAGAATCTGGAATACAAAATATTCTAATTGTCTATCAACACTCGCCTCATGTACGAGGATTTTTATTCTATTTATAGGTAGACAAGATGCCTTTTTACAAAATGACTAAACTATCCCTAACCTATACAGCAGAACTAGTCTAAGTCTTCATCTGCATTTCTTCAATTCATCCATATTCGCAAATGCGGATGACTTGTACTTGATGAGCATTTCTTCTCTTGCCATCGGCATTAGTATTTGATTAACCGCATTAGGTAATGCGTATGAACAAATAATTATGCATATTTGTTGCTGGTCATCCGTATTTGCAAATGCGGAAAACATGTCTTGTCCGCATATCTTTTTGACTATCTGCATTTGTTAATGCGGAAGAACAAACACTTGTTAGCATTTGTTCTATGTCTTCCGCATTTACAAGTGCGGTTAGTCAACACTTGGTTATTCACAGCAAATTCTTCATCCGCATTACTTCTTGGACATAGGGAGTTTCCAACACAACAACCATCAACTCACCCATTGAATTGGCATGTATGATCCTTTCAGGGTACATCTGATAATACTTAGCATTTTCCTAAAAGTCCATGCAGTTGACCATACTTTATTCCATGGTTTACCTTTATCTATTACTACAGTTGCGAACTTTAGTTGGTGACAAAGGTAAGTCATGGACATGTCATGACTACCATATCTTAGATAAGACATAATCTAAGATACCATAACTATAGCTTTGTAGTATCTTCTTGAGTTATAGGATTCCAGCTCGTATCAAAGTATAACCGACTATAGGTGATAGTATATATAGTTTCTCATTGTAACTCTTATATCATGCTTGTAAGAGTCTTGTAAACTTATAGTTGAGAAGTAATATATACAAGTACCTTGAAAATTATTTCTCTGTGTTCTTGAGCTACTTAGTATATTATAATAAACTCTCTGAGATTCTACTTCATCATAACCGTGTGAGTATAAGTGAGTTTGAGAGAAAACCAAGTGTTTAGTGACATACATTGATCCTACACACTTTAAATAAGTGTGACATAAGAATCTATATGCCTTGCATAATCTCCTTTTCTTTATCCCACCCTTTTCAAAATCATCATCGTACCCCATCAGGTAGAACACTTTCTCCATATATTCATTCTCGAATATATCAGGGTGACCAACTTCTTATTCCCCAACTATAGTACCCTTCTTTTGTTATGCTCATCTATCTTTAGTCTTTCATTCTTAATCTCAGCCACAATCAATTTAGATTCTCCATCTTCTTCAATTTGTGCTGAGTTCCTCAAATCTACGATATGATCTTCATGAATCACAGGCTTTGCTAATAAAGCATAGAAGAGCGTGGACCGTCATAAGTATCTTATGATGTCTCTGCATCCTTCCGGCCCAGGGTCGTTTGGATTTAAGAACACACACACATTATGCTCCCTTGCAAATCTATTAGCCATCTATTCATAAGAATGAAGATAAGTATGTTCGAACTAAGTCATCGTATTTAAGAATAAAAAGGGTTTAAATGAAAATAATGATTCAGTCAGGTTTTTACTGATGTTTATGATATGATTTACCATGAGATCAAGAATTTAAATCAGATTTAAGCTTTTTTTGATGTTTAAGATTTGAGTAATTTTGAAATCAGATGAGGGAGGGGTGAGGTTTTGACTAACAAACTTCTAGGTGAAAGAGATGCTGTAAAAGTGAATAATGAATTCCAAATCAAAAACATCATTTATATTCCCTTGGACACATTTATTTCATTTATTTAATGAAATGGGTCCCATATTTCCTATAATTCTTCAGTGGAATTTATTTGTTCCACAAATTTGAGTGCATAGTGCATCCGCAGATATCTACGAATGCCTAACTTAAAACTAAAAGATTGAAGCATAACTTGATTTTCCATAGGTTACCAATCTATGGAAATGAATTATACTTGTAAAATATTAACTCATTCGTAGGTTACGAATCTACGAATAGTCATATATTACTCCCCCTTAAGTTTCACACTGTAGCTTCTATTGATGTTTACAATGCACTGTAGCTTCTGCCGATGCTAAACATGCACTATAGCTTCTGCTGATGTTTACAATGCACTATAACTTCTGCTGATGCTAAGCATGCAATGTAGCTTCTTCTGATGCTTAAAAAACCACGATTGAAACTTATTATGTTGTATAGTTCTAAATAGCTAATGGCACCATTTATTGCTATTCGACCTTATTGACTTTCTATTCATGACAATTGTGCACAAGAAGGTTTATATTTTAAAAACATCATGTATCCAAAAGCCAAGTTAGTGCTAAGGTTCCAATTCCTTTATATTGACAAATCATTTGACAATTTTGTTGTTAACTTTTTTCAGTTTTGTTGTTAATTGTTTTTATGATTCTACTCCCCTTAAATTTTTTTATCAATGATGAATAAAAGCATTTATCATAAATTTATAAGAAGAATATCATGAAAGACACATGTGTGTCCAAACATGCCAAACAGAAACATGTTAAAACAACATAAAAATTGAAATGAGTACTATGTACAAGCACATTTACACATAGAATGGGATCATACTATAACACTAAGCATCTTCCTATTTAATTTGTTTGATGAATTGGTACATGATTTTATTTCTGATTGCAATTATGTTTGTCCACTCAAATCCCTACAAGAGTATTGTGTCAACTAGGCATGTTGTTTATCATGTTTTCTAGTTTATTAAGAGGAAACTGTTATGGTCTTCATATTTAATTCACTTAGATCTTGTCCTCCCTTGTGAGTCAAAGCATCACCTTTTCACACTTAGAAACTATATCTTTAAGTTATAAGTTGTATCTTGAGATGCATTTGACATCTCATTAATGCATTGATGTAAAAGCTCTAAATTTAATATACAACTGATCATAGAGGATTCTTTTGAGAGCTTAGATATGATTATCATGAGGTCAGTAAGTCTTTACTTCCGTAAAACAGAGGTGCCATTAACCCAGGTATTTGTTTACACAAAACAGAGGGATGATGAGGATCATGATCTTTTCACCAATTGGTTACAAATGTATACCATGGTGATGATACACCCAGGTCTTTGTTTACACAAAACAGAGGAAAATGATTTACAAAGATAGATATTATAAAATGTTGGTACATGGTGTGCATAGATGAGTGATTCGGTCATATCAGAATAAGACATACTTGTTGTTTCCTCAAAATGAAGTTTCCAACAAACAGTCACTTTGTATTATGTTTGGCATGCACTTAGTTTCATTTCAACTCAATATGAACCTACTCACATATCAAAATAATTGATTAGATTTTAATGATACTTATGAATTCAGGAAGAAGCAAAGGCAAAGTGTACTATCATTTCCCACACATATGTCATGTTGAATTAAGAAACACACAAAGAAAGACAATATATTTATTTAATTCTAAGCTTCAGAAGATGTTTCAGAAGTTTCTTTTGAAGGTAAATTGTAAACCTTTCGAAGGATATTTTTTATTACTATTTACATGGATAGACATAGGTTTTTCTTTGTTTATAATGATTAATATAACTTAATCATACATAGAGACTCAATTATAAAATTAAATCTAACTGAATCATTGGCTTTAGTGACTAAATGAGCAAGCTGATTTATTGTATCCATTTTGACTAATTTGATCAAACCTTTTTCTGAGCAATCTCTTAGAAAATGGTATCTTATTTCAATATGTTTTGTTTTCTTATATTGCACTGGATTATCAGTAATAAACATAACAGCTGAAATGTCAATGTAAATTGGAGTATGAAGGTAATTGTAACCATAATCAAGTTATTGGTTTTGCAACTAAAGCACTTGAGGGCAACCAACTCAAGCAGCTATGTACCCAGCCTCAGCTGTGGATACAGATATATTTGCTTCCTTCTTGCACTTCTATGAAACTATTCTTGGTCCAATGAATTGAAATCCAAATGTTATGGAATTTCTGTTGTTGTTTCAACCTCCAAAGTCACTATCTAAATTTGAGTAAAGAGTAAATTCACCATATTTTGGATACCAAAGTCCAAGGGAAGGTTTTCCTTTCAGATATCTGAAAATCCTCTTCACAGCAGTCATATGAGATTCTTTTGGATTTGATTGGTACCTAGCACAAACAGACACAACAAATATAATGTCAGCTCTACTGGCAGTTAAATACATAAGTGATCCTATAATTGATCTATATAATCTTTGATCAATAGTTTTTCCTGTAGGACCAGGTACAAACTTATCAATTGTTGAGGCTGGTGTTTTGCATGAAGATGTATAAGCAAGGTTGTACTTCTTTAATATTTGATGAATGTACTTCTCTTGATTGATGAAAATGCCATCCGTCTTCTCATAAACTTGTAGACCAAGGAAAAAAAGTTAATTCTCCTATTGAACTCATCTGAAACTTAGATTTCATGAACTCTTCAAAGCTTACACATAATCTTTTGTTACTTGAGCCAAATATAATTTCATCGACATAAATTTGAACAACTAAGAGATCTTGATGTTCTTGTTTGAGTAAGAGAGTCTAATCAATGGTTCCCCTTTTGGATCCATGCTTGATCAAGAAAGATGATAATGTTTCATACCACTTTCTTGGTGCTTGATGAAGACCATAAAACGCTTTGTCAAGCTTGTATGTTCTGTGTGGGTAATGAGGATCTTCAAATCTTGGAGGTTGTGATACATAGACTTCTTTATCAATTTTCCATATAAGAAAGCAAATTTCACATCCATTTGATAGATAGTCAATTTCTTATACCATGCATATGTTAGGAATACTCTCATGGCTTCAATTCTTGTAACTGGTGCAAAAACTTCATCCTAGTCTATCCCTTCTTCTTGTGTGTAACCTTGTGCAATCAACCTTGCTTTGTTTCTCACAATTATACCTCTGTCATCTAGTTTATTTTTTCCAATTGGATGTTGGACTTTAGGTAAATCAAATAGATTCTAGACTTTCTTCTTTCTGAATTGTTGAAGCTCTTCTTGCATAACTTCAATCTAGCTATTGTCCTTTAGAGTAGCTGTGATGTTTGGAGGAACTACTTGTGAAAGAAAAAAAGTGAAAAGATAGATGTTTGCAGTTCCACCTTGACATCTTGTTATTCCTTTATCAAGATCACCGACAATGTTGTTTATTGGACGAGTCTTATGAATTCTTGTTGTTGGAGTAGATTCAACTAGAATAAATGATTCCAAGTTAGTTATATTCATTGATGCAGATGGATCCCATTTTAGGAAGTAATCAAAGTGTTCCTCTTGTTCATCAATGGGTATGGAGTGATCTTTCTGAGTCTGAACATAAGGTGCATCGTTAATATCTTCCGCAAGAACTTCTCCAAAAGCAATTTCTTCTTCTATACGAGTTATAGGAACTTCTATAGATGGTGTATGAGGATTTGCTGAATTATCTCCAATGTTTGTTGTATCTTCTTGAGTGCATGGAACACCTGTTGAGACATTAACCATATCTCCGAATGTAGGAGACTCATATCCGGATGCAGAGGTAGCAACTGCGGATGCAGAGGTAGCAGCTATAGACGAAGTGTTTTCATCTGAGGATGTAGATCTATTATGCTGCACTTGTGCAATACCATTGTTATTATTTGTTGTTTCTTGTTCCTCGATACTTTATGTGTGTATTCTTGGAGGATCAACAGATAGTGACACTTCATTCATATTTAGGGGAACAAATGGATAACATGTATTATCAGATCCTGCATTATTCAAATAACCAGAGTTAAATGAGTCTGTTAAAGCATCTATATCAAACAACCATGATGATCCTTTTACATATTTAGGAAATAAGAATTCATCGAATGACACATTAGGAGTTTCTTCCATAATGTTATGTTGTGGAATGTAGATCCTATAAGATTTAGATGTTGAAGAATATCCAACAAAGAAACCATCATAGGCTTTTTCTGAAATTTTTTTCAATTGATCTTTTGTGTTAAAAACACATACATGACACCTAAAAACTCTGAGATATCCTATGTAAGGTTTTATTTTAAATAGAAGCTCGTAAGGTGTTTTATTACGTTCTTTTACAATCAATGTCCTATTTCGAACATTGCATGTTGTATTCGCTACTTCAGCCCAAAAGGTGATTGACAAATGTGCATCAGCTAGCATTGTTCTTGCTGCTTCAATAAGTGTTATGTTTCTTCATTGAGCAACTCTATTCTATCACGGAGTACTTGGTGCACTGAATTTTCTTGCAATACCTGTATTTCTGCAAAAAGAATCTAAGTCAGTATTAACAAATTCAGTCACGTTGTCACTCCTGAAAATTTTAACTTTTAAATCAAGTTGATTCTCAATCTTGATGATAAAGTCCATTAATGATTCTGATATTTCATTCTTTTGTTTTAAGAATAAGACCCATGTTAATCTAGTGAAATCATCCACTATCACTACACAATATTGCCTCTTTCCAATGCTTATCATATTGGTTGGACCAAACAGATCCATATGAAGCAATTTGAGTGGTGTAGTGTTTGTATTGAAATTTTTTGATTTATGAGACACTCTTTGTTGTTTTCCTTTATAACTTGAAGGATAATGGTTTGAACAATAAAACTCTTTCTTTGGCAATCCAATGACTAGGTCATTTTTCACCAATTTGTTCATGTTCTTCATGTTAGAAAGAACAAGCCTTCTATGCCACAAATGAGATTCATCTTCTGATGACTTAGATAAGAGGCATGTTTCATGTCTTGTGAGTGAAGTTTTGTTTATATAAAAAACATATGTGTTTCCTTTTCTTGATGCTTTAAGAAGGATACAATCTTTTGGAACTGAAAAACTTGGCGTAAGAATGTAACAATTAGTGTTATCAAATAATGTTGTATAATTTTGATCACAAATTTGAGACATACTGAGTAAATTATATTGTAAATTTTCACAATAGTATGCTTTGTCAAATTTGAGCACACCATTAGTTACCATTCCTTCACAAACTATTTTACCTCCTTTCTTATCCCCACGAAATGCCACATATGAGGCATTTTTATGCTTGAAGTCAAGGAGAAGTGAATAGTTTCCTATCATATGCGTGGAACAACCACTGTCAACATACCACTTGTTCTCAGCTCTCCAAGATTGTTCCTCACACCAAAAGAAATATATTAGAATTGACAACCCAACCCTTAATGATATTAGGTTTGCTAGCAATATCCAAAATTGTTACTCCATCATGAATAAGTCTTGAATTTTCGGTATTAATTTTAGTTTTAGTTTATTCATTCTTAGTTGTTTCTGGTGAGGATGATTCTATTGAAGATGAGGTTGTTGAACTAGGTCATGGTTTCTCATTCTCTTCTTCATTCACCTTTTCTTTGATGCTTTGCTATTTTGATTTTGATGATGAACCTTGATTGTAGAAAGTTTCATCATCTTTTGATTTTGAATGAGGTACATGAGTTCCCTTTTCAAAATTATCAAAGAAAACATCATCAGCATTTGTTTCTTTTTCATTCAAATCCACCCTTTTGTGAGGTGTTTTTTGATTGCTAAAATGCTATTCTTATCTTCAAAGGTTGATCATCATTTGATGTTTTCTCCTTTGGTTTTGGCTTTTGTTTTTGTTGCTACATCTTAGTTTTAGAATCTTTTTCACAATCATTAGATTGAGTGTCTGATTCAGCTTTATTAGACTGTTTCTTCTTTGTGCTCTTTGTCTTGTTTCTTTTGTTAAAATAACATTTCTGAGTTGAATGGTTATTTTTGTTACAAATATCACAATGTTTGTTGAAGTAGTAGTCAGATGGCATGTGGTTGTTCATATTGCAAATAGAAAAATAACTGCTCAAGTAACAATCTTCAATATTGTGATTTTTCATATCACACCATTTGCAATACATTTCCTCCGATTCTTCATCAGAATTAACTGCTTTGTTCTTCTTTGTCAACTTTTGAGGCTTTGCATCCTTCTCCAATTTTGCTGTTGATTTATCATTTTTCTGCTTTTGAGGCTTTGATCTGTTTGCTACTGATTTTTCCTTCTACATATCATCTATTGAATCAGTAGATTTGATTTTCCGTAGATCTGCCCCTGATGAAGGTTTCTTCTTCTACGGAAGATCTGCTCATTGTTTCTTCTTCCCTTTTCATACGGAAGATGTGTGTACTTCCTTAGTAGATTGTGCACTTTTCAATTTCTTCGTTTGAAGGTTTTTGTTACTGATGTAGTTCTTGAAGACCTTCATTTAGTCGTGCTATTCTCTTGCAAATAGTCTTTAGCATGTTTCTTTGTTTTGCTGGATATGGCAACTTTGATTCTTCAAGAACTTTTGGAACGATCGTTTCAAGAGCAACATTCCTACCAATGTTTAGTAGATCATCGTGATATTCATCAGAATCATCCAAGTCATCACAATCATCAAAGTCTAATTCTAAGTCATTGTGTTTAATATTTTCTCATTCAAAAGACTCAGTTTCATTCACCTTAGTTTCAATGTGATTAACTTGTTGATTAGAGTTTGTTTCAACGTTGGTGCAAGGCACAAAATGATTTCACAAGTTATTTGTCATTGATTCAGGCAAAGGTGAGTAGTTATTGTTGATAGGAGGTGCAACAACATTATATCCCAACCCATACGTGTTCTTTGATTCAATATTAGAATTTAATAATTTCTCATATTGCTGAGATGAATGTTAAAACTTCTGAAGTTTCACTTCAGTTGATGCATGATAAACTATGGATTTGGTTAAGGAAGTCGTCAGATGCTCAACTTGGGCTTTTGGACCGTAATTTTCTAAAATAATTTTATATAAATACTTTTGTAAAAAGTTAAATTTGATTTGATATAATTTATGTTTTCTTACATGAGATTCATTTAAAATCATTGTTTCTTTAGCTTTATCAGCCAGTTGTTTGGCATGGAATCTATATCTTTCAACTTCCTCAACACATTTTGATGAACATAATCTCTCTTACCTCTCTACCAGTGGGTGGAACTTTGTTTTGCATGTGAGCCATTAAAGCTTGATTTTATTCCAAGACTTCCTTCTCATATACTACTCTAGTCACATGTTCCATCTTGAAGTATGATCCGCCCAGTTTCTTTAGAGTTACATGTTCCTGTTGATGTATTTGTGACTGGTGGGGATAAGTTGGTTAGTTATGGTTGTTTGAAAGATCTTTGAGATGATGATGGTTAGTGAGACTGGTTTTGCTGATGTTGTGTGAAGTCAAGATTTGATTGGTTATTACATTCTCTAGAGAAATGTTCATTGAGATTGCACTTGAAACATCTTACCTTTGACTTATCCATACCAATCTTAGATGATTTACTTGCTCTAACAAAATTTTTATTTCTCCTAAGATATTGTTTGGCTCTATAAGAAATCATTGCTATTTTCCATTGTAAATCCATCTCCTCTGCTATATTTTGATGTAGTTCTTCCAAGTCATGCTGGAAAATGTTGATATATGTTAAGGAGCTTCCCATGTAAGCTTGAAAACTTGAACTGAAAGCTGCAAGGGCTGATTTTTGTTCTTCAAAGTCCTGAAGATAGTGATGGGCTCAGTTTGGTTGTTATTTGATGAAGACTTTGCTCATGATGTAGAACTATCTCTTCTATCATCAGTTCTTCCAAATTTTGTTACTATCATTGTTGGAAATAAAGGCACATCCAGCACTTTTTGTTTCTTTAAAATGATAGGGTGAGACATGTGTTCTCACACTCTGTTTCTTGATTTTTTATCCATTTCAAGAGCCTCAACTTTAGCTACCAATGTATCTAAACCAGTTGCTTTGAGGTCAATGGTGTTCTTGAACATGGACTCAATTTGTTTCCAACTTTCTAGTAAAGTATGGAGCATCTATTTGTTTAATTCCTCTTTTGTATATTTCAACTCCAAGATATTCATCTCTGTTACAAGTTGCATAAATCTATGGAGTTGTTGAGGAATTGATTCACCCTCAATATGATGAAAGGTTTCATATTGTGAACGAAGGGTGTCCTCCTAATGCTTCTAATTTCATCACTCCTTTCACATTGTGTATGAAGAATTTTCCACAAGGAGTTTACTGTTTTATAATTTTCACACCTGATTAGTATTTCATCAGCTAAAGCCATAGTAAGCAAGTTCTATGTTTTAATATCAGTTTTGACCTTCTTAATATCATGAGGCGACATATCCTTTGTACTTATGGGTTGATTGTTGTCATTATAATCCAGCCCAAGAGTGGGTGGAATATAAGGACCTTCAGTTTTTGAAACCCATAAGTCAGAATGTGTATAATTCACATGATCCTAGAACTTGATTTTCTAGGACATAAAATCAGCTTTTGTTTCCAACTTTGGAGGTTGGTATGATGATCCACCAAAGTTTCTCATGTTTAGTTAAAGTCTAAGATTTTAACTATTAAGGAGTACCTTTTCGGTAACGAACTAATTTGTAACACCCGGTTATTTTAAGACAAAGAAAGAATGAATAAAGTGAAGAAAACAAAGGAAAAGAAATAAAACCCAAATCTAGGGGTAAAAAGTGTCCAAAAGGACAAAATGTTTGAAAAGTGGGTGCAAAAGGTGGTATGGCCGCCTATATGTCACGTACATCACTGATCTTCGGGTTTTAGAGAGAGAGAGAGTAGCTGTGTAAGGCCCCATTTCTGGGACGCTCACAGCTGGTAAATCATCGCACTTAAAACATCTACTTTACATTTAATCATTCATAAAGCATTACAGCAGAAGTCTAAAGAAATAACTTTTCATATCATTACAAATGTTTTTGCAAGTTAATACAAGTGTTTATTTCCAAACATCATTCGTTCGCATTATAATGCAAAAACATTAACAAAAGAATGCCATTCAACATGCCAAGTGGCTGCTCCGTGCCATCCTTGGCAATGCTCACCTGCCAACTCGAAAATGTATAAAGGTCAACGTTGCTGAGTGAGTTCTAGTTTAATAATAAAACATACTTTTTCCTTCATATGACACTATTTATTTCTATTGCATGTGATCATACATCATACATACATACAGATAATATCATTATTATCATCATCATTCTTTCGTTCATACTTTCATTCATTCATTCATTACTTCGAGTGACATGTACATTACCCCGAACATTATGCACGAAGCGGGTAACTAGGCCTGAGGTCATTCATAGACCTCGAACATTATGCACAAAGCTGACTCCAGTACCTAGGGTAAGTATATTCACTATTTATCTTTTCTCTTTCATTCTGAATCAATGCCATATGCTATACCCCGAACATTGTGCACGAAGCGGGTAACTGGGCCTGAGGTCATTCATAGACCTCGAACATTGTGCACAAAGCTGACTCCAGTACCCAGGGCAAACCACAAGGATCCCATTCATATGGTCAATCACAAAGATTGGACCCCAATGTGCATCCTTTGGGGTAGCTAACCCGCACACCGTTAAGCTAACACCTACATAGGGTGTGCACCTCCATACATTTGCTTGCAAACCTTTCTTACATTCATTCATTCTTTAATGCACGCATTTATCATGATGTTCCTCTTTCGTTATCTTTCACTTTACGTTACATATCCTTCGTTCATTCGTTATCATAACACCTAAAGTCATAGGAAAGATAAATCATACATTACTCTAAGGAACAAAAACATATCGTTCATACATCATCATGCACGACATCATACATGCACAACATACCTCATGTATAACCATGCAACATCATTATCATCATCATCATGCACAACCATCAAGCACATATCATTTCATGCCCATCATGCCCTCCATGACATCAAAAGTCAACTTACATAACCCCTTGGGAATCTCCTAGGTCAAAGCCTACATTACTCCTTTTCTCCCAAAAAGTCAAAATTTTTCTAAGTGTTCATCCGCATTTACCCTATAGTTCATCCTCATTTGCTATAGTTCATCCGCATTGGATCTACTTCATCCGCATTTGCTATAATTCATCCACATTTGTCATCCGCATTGGACTTACTCATTCGCATTTTCCCAGACTTAGTCAAATGCTCTTCCGCATTGACTTCATCTGCATTGACTCACTTTGCTCATCCGCATTTCCATACTTAGTCAATGCTCAACAGCATTGACCTCATCCGCATTGACTTACTTTGCTCATCCGTATTTCCATACTTAGTCAATGCTCATCCGCATTGACTTACTTTTCTCATTCGCATTTCCATACTTAGTCAATGCTCATCCGCATTGGCTTCATCCGCATTGACTTACTTTTCTCATCCGTATTTCCATACTTATGCAGATTCTAAAACTTAACATATGAGCCTTAAACATCTGATTTCAATTAACCATTCATCATGTTCTAAGCTTAAATCTTACCCTCTAAGCCGTAGAAACACATTCATACATCATCAAGCATGAACATAGTCACACATCACATCATAACATCCTCATGCACACATTGAAGCATACGGGTCCGAAACCCAGTTTAATAAAAACATACATATGCATTTTCAGCCTCAAAATTAGTTAAAAACCAGTAAAAGAGGGGTCCTAGAACTCACCTTTGCAACTCTTGAGTATGGCTTCCTCCAAACTCGTTTGCAAATTGAATTCAAATGTTAAGACAACCACTAAAAACATAACTGAACACATACAAACACACATAAGCATAAACCCGAGGATATGACCGGTTAAGAACACCATAAAAGCATGAATTCTTACCTTTAATTTGAATTCTTTCTTCTTGTTCTTCTTCAAAGCTGAGAATTTGCTGCTCCCAGCTACTCTCTCTCTCTAAAACCCAAAAATCAGTGGTGTATGTGACATATGGGCGACCATACCACCTTTTACACCCACTTTTCAAATATTTTGTCCTTTTGGACACTTTTTACCCCTACACTTGGGTTTTATTTCTTTTCCTTCTTTTCCTTCACTTTATTCATTCTTTTGTTTGGTTTTAAAATAACCGAGTGTTACAAGCTCGGAGCAACAGCTCTCGGTTTTGAAGAGAAACAAGAAGAAAAGTGTGAATTTAAGTTAAGAATTCATGTTTTTATGGTGTTCTTAACCAGTTATCTCCTCGGGTCTATGCTTATTTGTGTTTATATGTGTTCGGGTATGTTTTAGTGGGTTCTAGGTGTTTGAATTCAATTTGCAAATGAGTTCGGAAGAAAGCAATACTCAAGAGCTACAAACATGAGTTCTAGGACCCCTCTTTTACCTATTTTAACTTATTTTGGGGCTGCAAATGCATGAATGTATGTTTTCATTAAACTGGATTTCAGACCCGTATGTTTCATTTGGTGTAGTTGAATGTATGATCTGAGGTATGATTATGTTCATGCTTGATAATGTATGATGATGTTTCTAAGACTTAGGATGGATGATTTAAGCTTAGAACATGATGAACGGTGATTTGAAATTGAAATATGATGTTTAAGGCTCATATGTTAAGTTCTAGAATCTGCATAAGTGTTAAAAAGTCAATGCGGGTGAGTAATGGGAAGAAATGAGGATGGAAAATTAATGCGGATGAGTATTAACTGCTAAGTAAGTCAATGCGGATGAGCATTGACTAAGTATGCCAAATGCGTATAAAGAAAAATGCGGATGAAAGTCAATGCGGATGAACATTGACTAAGTCTGGGAAATGCAGATGAAGTAAGACAAATGCGGATGAAGTAAGACAAATGCGGATGATGTAAGAGAAACGTGAATGAAGTAAGACAAATGCGGATGAAGTAAGACAAATGCGGATGAACTATAGTAAATGCGGATGAACTATAGTAAATGCGGATGAACTATAGGAAATGCACATGAACACTTACACTTTTTCTGACTTTCTGAGAAAAAGACGAATGTAGGTTTTGACTTGAGATGTTCCCGGGGATTCATGTAAGTTGACTTTTGAGGTCATAGATGTTATGATGGGCATGTAAGATGTATGATTGGTGCATATGCATGATGATGATGTTGCCTAATTATGCATGTTATGTATGTATAATGTTTCCCTATATGATGAAGATGTTTGTGTATGTTATGCTCCTTATTATGACGTAAGTTTATTCATTTGCTCCAAATTATACATAAAAATCCTATAAAAAGCACATCAATTATTCCTTAATATCTTCCTTAAAATGATTAAGATATACTTAAAAGTATTAAATTATGTTTTCAGGTGTTTAAAAAGGCAAGATGGACAAAAGAAGCACATTTAACAAGAAATTGAAGCAATCCGAGATTTGGAATACAAGCATGGGGTTGTGCCTCATTAAGCACGCCCCATGCCTTGCCAGAAACACACCCCCGTGCTTGGACATCTGACAAGGAAAAAAGTACTATACCCTAAAAGTAGACACGGGGCAGTGCCCCATAAGGCACAGGGTCGTGCCCCACCTCCGGCACGGCGCAGTGCCCCATTTAGCACGGGGCCGTGCCCGACACAACGTGCATGTACGAGCCGACCAACTTTCGTAAGCATTGTACTAGGACGGGGCGGTGCTTAAACACTCCGCAAAGCCTATAAATAGAAGCCTAAGTTCACCATTTTTGGCAAGCTTTGGCCGGAGAGTTACTCTGTAGAACTCTCTCGGGAATCAGGTCATTTGGAGGCTTGGGAGGTGCGTACAACACTTGGAAGAACCTCGGGATCGTCTAAACGCCATCCATTATGTATTATCAGTTTGATAGTTCCATTTCACCGATGATTACATATATGTCTTCTTTGTTATATGTTGTTATGTTCGGGCTCATTATGAGCTAAACTCTTTTTATCATCCTAATCGGCTGAAACTTACGTAATTTGAGCTGAACTAATGGTGTGATAAATATTATGTTAATGTTATGGTGGTCTTGGAAAAACTATTGATGGGTAGCATCTACATTTGAACAGGAAGTTATAAATTTATGGTTTATGATTGGGATCATCAAACAAAGTTGAAAAACCGTATGATTAACTTTCATTCGCGAAACCGGTCTTCATAATAAATCCATGGCTAATGAACTAGAAATGGTTATTAGAAATCATATCACTTTAACTTTTTGATCATTTGCGGGTTCCCTTTTATTAGTTTGGAAACTTCAGTAATTGTTTCGGTTTTCTAAAATTATTGGTATGTTAGGAAGGAACTTGATCAACTCTCTTTTGAACATTAAGTTATGTTTTTCGAAATCGTATGTGAAATAGGTCACAAATGATTTACCTACATTACTAGGGCTTTGATCTGAGCAGTAAAACTTAGTCTGACAGGATCAAGTCACTACGGCAGTAGGATAGACGAGAAATCACGCCAGCTCATCTTTATAAACATTAACATAATTACATTAATCTATATCTTTAAATCACACCACCAATTCATCACGGTTACATAAGTGGAATCTAATTAGGATGATAACTTGTATTTCCTGGTTTTAAATCCAAACGCTTCAAATTTTAGTTTACTTTCTTCCTATTATTGTTTATTTTTAAATCCTGAAAATCTTTCCAATGCAAATTATCATTTTCTTTAACAAAAACCAAATCTGATAGTCAAACATCAAGTTTGTTGAGTAGGCTAGGTGTGTCCATGGATTGATACTCGGTTCTTACCAACACTATATTACCACATGATAGGTACACTACCTTTTGTGTGTGTGGTTTAGTATTAGTAAGAACCAATTAAAACTGAATCTGTGCAATAAATCTTTATCAAAATATATATACTATATGCACTCCATCAAGTTTTTGGCGCCGTTGCCGGGGATACACGGCAGGTTGAAAGACAAACTAAATTTTTGACTATCTTGTATATAACTTGTTAATATATTTTTGTTTAAACTTCAATTTTATTTTTAGGTAGTTTGCCTTAGTTAGTTTAGTTACTTTTGCCTGTTTCATTTTAATCCTTAGTTAGTTTAGTTACTTTGGCCTGATTCATTTTAAGCCATAGTTAGTTTATGCTTCTTTAAGTTAGTGTATGTCCAACTCGTCTAGTTCTGAAGTTGTTCCGCCTCTCCCGGAACCCAAACGACTTTTCGGTCAAAGATTGCTCCAAAGATCACAACAAGAAGCACCAGTCATTGAAAAAGACATTTTGGAAGGTACACCACCTGAAGCAGACATGGCTACCCAAGACGAGGAAATAAAGATGACACACTATGCCACACCGTCAATAGATGGTTGTGAGTTTAGTGTTGTCCAACTAGCAATAGCGGCCAAAAATTTTGAGATTAAGTCGTAGAAAACTCTGTTCAGTTCCATGGGTTACAAGACGAAGATCCTAATGCTCATATATCACGATTCCTTTGTATCTGTGCTACCTTCAAAATCAATAACTATTCAGACGACGCCATTCGACTAAGACTTTTTCCATTTTCACTTCGAGGCCGAGCCATCGATTGGCTTGATTCACTTTTGCCTGGTTCCATCACCACATGGGCGGAAATGCCTGAGCAATTCCTTTTGAAATACTTTCCACCCGATCGCACTGCCAAACTAAGATGCAACATCACAAGTATCCACCAAGACAACAATGAATCATTACACACAGCATGGGAGAGATATAAAAGTCTCCTTTAGAGATGCCCACATCACGAACTGGATCTGTGGCTGCATTGTCAAACCTTTTACGATGCAATCAATGGAGCCCACAACCAAGCGGTAGACCAAAGTGCGGGACGAGAATTCGGAAGTGTCACGCCAATAGAAGCATACCAAGCCTTAGAAAGAGCAGCTAAGAAGAGCTTTGCTTACAATTTATTAAGAACCAAACGTAGTGCTAAAGGTATTCATCAAGTAGACTCTCAACCCTAATGGCAGCCCAATTAGAAGCTCTAACCAAAAAATTCGAACAATTGCAAAGCGAGCTAAGGAAAACTCCAACACGATGCAACACATGTGGAAATTCACACAAGACCAACGAATGCCCACAAGGCATTATGATGGTTGAAGATGTTGACTACGTAGGAGGCCCAAAAAACTCATCCAACAACAACTCAAATTGGAGAAGCAACTCGAATTATAGAGATGCTGGCAATAACCAACAATAATCTGGATTTAGCCGAAGGCCACCTTACCAACAACAGAAACCACCATACCAAGTTCACACACTAGTAACGTAGACCGTGGAGCATCATCAACGGAAGACTTATTGCAGTAGTTGTTGTTAACCGCAGATGCCACATATGAGTACATCCGGACATCTAATCGAAGAAATGAGGAGAGGTTCCAAAGAAACGAAGCTGACATCAAAAGAAACAAAGCATCATTGCAAACCATAGAGAACCAAGTAGGTCAAATAGCACAACAGCTATGTGAAAGACCTCAAGGAGCTTTGCCCAGCAATACTGTAACAATCCCTAATGTTCAAGTCAAATCCATCACTACCACGAGTGGCAAAACCACTCAAGGTGATGCACCCGCATTACAACCCATCCTTGATGAAGTAGAAACTGAAACTCCGAGTAATGCTAATGATAAGCAAAAGCAACCTGTTGATATTGAAAAACCAGCCAAGAAATACGTTCCACCACCACCTTATGTTCCACACCTCCATATCCAGGTCGTTTGAGACAACAAAGAATGGAAGCACAATATGGCAAATTCCTTGAGTTGTTCAAGCAACTCCACATCAATCTGCCCTTGGTGGAGGCCATAGCACAAATTCCAAACTACGCTAAGTGTCTAAAAGGCGTCTTGTCAAACAAAAAGAAACTAGAAGAGTTATCACACGTAGTTTTGAATGAGGAGTGCTATGCAGTTCTTCAAAACAAACTACCTCAAAAGATGACTGATCCAGGAAGTTTCACCATACCTTACCTAATAGGAAATCTTTCTGTCAGTAACGCGTTAGCTAATTTAGGTGCAAGCATTAACCTTATGCCTTATGCGGTTTTCGATAAATTAAACTTAGGTGAATCTAGACCTACTCGTATGAGCATCCAGTTAGCTGACCGTTTTGTCAAATATCAGAGGGGCATCATTGAAAATCTCTTAGTTAAAATTGACAAATTCATATTTCCAATTGATTTTGTGATCCTTGACATGGATGAAGACAAAAATGTTCCACTTATCCTAGAACAACCTTTCTTAGCGACTGCTCAAGCCCTCATTGACGTTTGTACAGGCAAACTCATGCTTACAGTAGACGAGGAGGAAGTGACTTTCGATATAGGCCAATCCATGAAACACCCTCAACATCATGATGACTCACTCTATTACATTGATGCTAGCGATTCGATCATAAGCTGTCATTTGGAGAAAACTCTTCAAAATTGTTAGGATCAGTGATCTACGTTTGATTTGATTAGATAGTATAGTAGTGGAATTCTAACAATGAATTAGCCAATTCATAAGAACAAAGAGATATTCAATGTAAGAACAAAAACGATTATAGACAGAGAGAATTCTGCAAATATATTTCATTCAATATTCGCTTTCGTGGTAACGGAATGTCACAATTACAATTAGGTCAACACCTCTTATATAAGAGATGTTACGTCTCCTGATGTCACTTGATAGTGACATCTAACAGAATTTATCACATACTACTGATAGTTAATACAACTACTGAAGATGTCAAACAGCTGACATCTTCTTACAAAAATACTAAGTGTTAACTATTATTACAACTACTGAAAAGAAACTACTGAAACTATACCAACTGAAGAACATACTCTTCAGTTGTTTTACAAATACTGAAACAAAGAAAACTACTGAAAGGTAAACCATCACAACTACTGAAGAAGACCTCTTCAGCTGTTGTGACAACGTCTGATACTTTGGTCTTCAGCACTTGTGTCTTCAGACTTTGTCTTCCGCACTTGTGTCTTCAGACTTTGTCTTTAGCACTTGTGTCTTCAGACTTTGTCTTCAGCACTTGTGTCTTCAGACTTTGTCTTGAGCACTTGTGTCTTCAGACTTTGTAATCAGCTGTTGTCTTCAGCTGTTGTGGTCTTCAGTAGTTGTTGTGACGTCTGTGGGACTTAAAGGTTTTTCTGATCCGGCTCATTGGTTCTTTTGGTCCAACAAACTCCCCCTGAACCAATGCAGCAAAAACCTTTAACTTTATTGAGGTCCCACTTATTGTTGGCAGAATGGTTGGCCTTTTTCCTTCTTGATTAGTTGAGAAGATGACCCATATAAGCACTGGCCTGGAAATGAGTCTCTGAAGATTTGGTTGGCAATGTATGGATGGGAGCTCTGTATTGGGGAATTGGACACTGAGCTGTTCCCCCATCCATGAGACTCACTTCCCGTGTATAAGCCTGTAGGATTCTCTGGTGTATGCTCTGAAAAACATAATTTGTTCTTCCATGGTCAGGTTCTCGGCTTCACCATCAAACAATCCTTCACGCTCATACAGCTCTGAGATGTACTTGGCCTGTTTACCAGTTTTGAGCTCAACTGTTGTAATCTGTCTGTATGCAAACTCATCAGGATGAGTCCCTTCAAGTAAGAGACTGAGCTCATTTTGTTTGAAGTTCTCAAGCCTCTTGTAGACTAACCCCTTTTTAATAATTTTGTTCTCTAAGATCTTTTGGGGTGGTTGTTTAGTCTCATAGGCCTTCTTGAAGTCTTCTACAATCTCCCAGGGTGATACTACAAGGACCACTGTGATCTCTTCATCTACGATCCTTTTGACTTGGCCCTTGTATCTCGAAGGAATGTCTTTCTTTACAATCCTGTGAGCCACCCTAGGATCAGGCCATACTCTCACCTTTTCCTTCTGATATTGAAATGTCTTGGCAAGGGTGTACAACCTCAGAGCTTCTTTCTTCATACTTATTATTGATGACGAAGCAACATAAGTTTTGTCAATGCTTTTCAGCATTTCATCATCATGAAGCTTTTGCTGCTGTTCTTCTTCAATCTTTACTCTCACAGCTTCCATCTGTGAGGTGGGAGTGATGGGCATGGGTTTGGCTTTAGCCAATGTTAGGACTGCAGACAGAGGCAGCCTATCTTCTTCCACATCATCCTCTTCTTCTTCTTCTAGCCTCAACACCCTTCTCTTCTTCTTCTTAGGTGCATCATCGGCTGTTGGTTTAGATGGTAAGGGAGTTGGTTTTGTGGGTTGTGGTTGTGGTTGTTTTGGAGAGGGAATGTTGACAGGCTGAGTTAGTATTTTGGAGGTGAGTGTTGCTTATGAGTATTTGGCTAGCTCAGTACTGCTCCCTGCTCTTGCTTCATTCAAAGCTTCGACTACTAACCCCTTAGTGTATGCCTCAGACGAACAGATCTTGGAGGTTATGGCCAAGATGTTGTCCCTGGTCCATGATTTTACTTCGATCAATGATCTCCCAAGGTATTTGCGGATGAATCTGATCATGATCTCAAGTCTCTCTCTATCCATAGTGCTGTAGCTGGCCCATCTTTGTTGGATCTCTTCGATCTCTAATCTTCTTATTTCAGAATCCAGCTTTTCAGTGTCGAAACCTTGCCCAAACAGCTGATCAATGATATTGTCCATTGATCTGCTGTGTTCAGCATCAGCCTCTTTAACCATTTCGTTCAAGTTCTTCTCTTTCTCAGCACTCTTCTTTTTCTTGTATGTGACATGAAAATCTTTTTGACTTTCATGTACTTTTTCAATTTCAGCTCCCTTCTCATCACATTCTCCTTCTCTTTTTCAGCCTCATACACACAATCCTTCTCTTTTTCCACCTCTTTGTCTTTGTCTTTCTCTCTCTCCTTCTCCATCCTCTTTCTTTTAGCTTTCACTGCTGAACTCTCCCCCTTTTTGGGTGCATTGGTTGCAAGGGATTGAGTAGTAGAAAGTTGTTGGCGTAGTACATCCTCCACCAGAGGTTGTAAGACAGTGGAAAGTCTCTCATCAACAGTTTTAATAACAAATTCGGTTAGCTGTGGTGTGATGAGAGATAGGGGATTTTGAGGGATAGCATCCATTTGCTCAGGAGGGTTTTGATCCTGAGAAATGGTGCCGAAACAGAGGCAGGTGGCTGAGAATTTTGTAGTGGCTGTGTGTTTAAGGGACCTTCAGAGGAAGGTGCCATCTGTTGGGTTAATATGGTGGCAGATGGTCTTTCTCCTTGAGAGAGTTGGTCAAGTAGTTTTTGCAGCCTACTGACTTCCTCCTCTAGGATTGTGTTCTGGGCAAGAACATCATAAAAGAAGCCCAGGTCATCATCAGCAGATGCTGAATCACCTGACCTCCTGCTTGTAGCAGGATGTACATGCACTAGGTGTAGACCAGTTGTAGCATGTGCCCCTTTGTCTTGGAACTGGGGGCTTCCAGCCTCAGGACTTTGTCCTTTATCAGCTGTTGCCTCTGGTGAGGTCTTAGGAATGTTACCATCCTCAGTCTGATCATATGCTGATTCAAGAGAGGTGGCAGCCTCACCAGATGTTCTGGTCTCCATATCCACACGAGGAGATAGAACATTTAAACCTCGGTGCTTTGGGTTGTCAGAAGCATGGTGATCCTCGTCCTCATTAGCTGTGGGTCCCCCTTTGTTGATGGTTGTTGGGGAGGAGGAGAGGCATGCAGCTGAGTCAGCACGTTTGCAATTATAAGGGTGGGACTTTGGGGGGCGGTTGCATGGAGAGATGGGGTAAAAGCAGTGTGCACCTGGGGAGAATGGTGCTCTTCAATGGCAATCTCCTCAAATGAGGAAGATCCTAGATTGGTGGGTACCTTCTGTGGTTGTTGCAGGCTCCTTTTGAGAGGAATCCTGAGCGGCTGTGGCTGGGAGAGTCCTTATATCCACTAGGGGGTTATAACCAGTGGATATAGCCTGCGTTTGTGTTGCAGGGGCATCCTCAGGGGACTCATTTCCCTGAGTAGCCTTTTTGGTTTTCTTTTTAGTGGGTTTGGTGGGGACTTTTGATTTGGAGGTGTTGGCGGTGGGTTCCAGCTGCGTGGGTTTGCGCAGCTTGGCAGCCATTTTGAGTGATTGGTCAGAGTTGTGCCGGGAGTATACTTCAGGCAATACAGCCATAGCAGGGACTCCCAGGCCAACAAGTCCCTCAGCTTGAAGCTGGTTTGCAATTATGGCCATTATGAACCGAGGATATAATATCCAACGGTTAGCAGTTTGTTTTTGAGCTATATCCTTGAGCTCTGAAAATAGTATTTCCGAAAAATTTAAAGGTTGTTGCTCAAGGATGGAGTACATTACCTGCTGCCACCTTGTAGACATTTGATCCCAAGAGTAAGTCTTAGGAGCCAAACAGACATTTACCATGTGAAATATGAGACGTTCAGCATCATGGAAATGTTTCTTCAGTATGGTGGAGGCACTAAGGTTTCCCTGATATCCATGGTGGGCAAAGGATAAATCAGTTGTGCCCTTTGGATATCCAGCAGGAAAAGTGGCATCATCCAGGAGTAGGGTTTGACGAAGTATATCGGGAGTGATGACCACTTGGTGGTTGTTGACGACCGACCGGAGAGACTCTGTGTTGTTCTCCCCAGTGGTGAGGGTGACGTTCATCCAAAACTGGTTAAGGGATTCGGCATGAAGGATTGGATTGAGAAGAAAGGCCGTTTTGTAGGGTGACTGGACCATAAGATCAATAGCATTATCGAACTTAGCCCAGAATGGCGATTTAGTGAGGTAAGCTACACAGTTGTGTCGCGGTTTGAGCTGCATGGTCGCAGAGAGAGTTTTGGAGATATGAACGTTAGGTTTGAAGAAGATGAGGCTCTGAAGGATTAGGTCAAGGATTTTATAGGGTATGGGTTAGAAAACGACTGAAGGGTTTGGTGTTAGTCATCAGTAGTTTTAAAACGACTGTTTACATGGTATTACCCTTTCAAACGTTGAAACAGCTGAAGTCGTGGTTTTAGGCATCAGCAGTTATAAAACTACTGAAGACCATGGTTTTGACTTCAGATGTTTGAAAACAACTGAGAACATGGTATTAGTCATCAGTAGTTGTGAAACTACTGAAGACATGGTTTTGTCATCAGTTGTTGTAAACAGCTCATGACTTGGTTTTAGTCATCAGTAGTTGTGAAACTACCGAGACATGGTTTTGTCATCAGTTGTTGTAAACAGCTGATGACTTGGTATTAGTCATCAGTTGTTTAGGATGAAACAGCAGTTTGTAGAAACAACTAAAGAGAATGTTCTCATCAGTAGTTTTCGTCAATTCATAGCCGGTCAGCTGTTTCATACTGTCCTCAACACTTACTCATCAGCCTTTTAGCTATTTTCAATTGTTTTATAGGACATAAGTACTTATCTATTTTGACAACATCAGTAGTTACAACTACATCAGTAGTTGTTACTTCATCAGTTGTTGTAACAGAAGTAGTACAATATGTGATATGGTCACTAATGATCGTTAGTACTTATTTACTCAGATCATCAGTAGTTATCACTTATTCTGGCTGCAGCATACCAAGCCTTAACACAAAGTTTTGGAAAGTAGAACTATCCAAAGGCTTAGTAAAAATATCTGCAAGCTCATCAACACTAGGCACAAACTTAGGATCGATGAGACCTTTTTCAAAACAATCCCGAATAAAGTGATGTCTGATCTCTATATGTTGGTCCTAGAGTGCTGGACTGGATTTTTGACAATACACAGAGCTGAAGCACTATCCATTAATAATGGAGTCTTAGTCTCTATAATGCCATAATCCAGAAGTTGGTTCTGAAGCCAGAGTACCTGAGAAGTGCAACTTGCAGCAGCAATGTACTCGGCTTCAGTAGTTGATGTAGCAACAGATGTTTGTTTCTTACTCTGCCAAGAAATCAAACAGTTGCCTAAGAATTGACAACCACCAGAAGTTGACTTTCTAGTTAACTTGCACCCTGCATAGTCACTGTCTAAAAAAGCAACTAATTTGCAAGAGTTTCCAGTGAATACCATAAACCTAGAGATTGTGTACCTTGCAAATATCTAAAGATTCTCTTGACTGCAATAAAATGAGACTCTTTAGGAGCAGCCTGAAATCTGGCACAGACACAAGTAGCAAACATGATATCTGTCTAGAAGCTGTTAAATACATCAATGACCCAATCATACATCTGTAAAGTGTTTCATCAAAAGCTTTACCTTTCTGATCTGCATCCAGTGGTATGGTGTTGCACATAGGAGTAGAACAGGGCTTACAGTTTTGTAAATCAACTTATTCAAAAGATCTTTTGTATATTTTGACTGATGAATAAAGATTCCATCAGCCTTTTGTTTAATTTGCAAGCCTAGAAAGAACTGTAATTCTCCCATTGCACTCATTTCAAACGTCTTTTTCATTAATGTTTTAAAATCATCACACAGCTGGGGATCAGAGGATGCAAAAATGATATCATCAACATAAATCTGAACAAGTAGCTTATGCTGATCCACCTTCTTAAAAACAAAGTTTTATCAATGGAGCCTCTAGTGAAATTATTCTTAAGAAGAAAAGTGGAAAGTGTCTCATACCAGGCTCTAGGAGCTTGTTTTAACCCATAAAGAGCCTTATCAAGTTTATACACCCATTCAGGATGTTTATTATCCTCAAAACCTGGTGGTTGACACACATAAACTTCTTCCTTTATTTTACCATATAAAAAGGCACTTTTGAAATCCATTTGAAAAACTTTAAGATTATGGAATGCAGCATAGGCTAAAAACAATCTGATTGCCTCTAGTCTGGCTACAGGGGCAAAGGTTTCATCATAGTCAATACCTTCTTCTTGTGAAAACCCCTGTACAACCAGTCTAGCCTTGTTCTTAACAATAAGCCCATTTTCATTAGTTTTATTCCTAAACAACCATTTAGTGCCTATTGCACACTTACCTGGGGGAAGAGGAACCAGTTCCCACACTTGCTGTTTCTTGAACTGAAGTAGCTCAAGCTGCATGGCTTCAACCCATCCATTGTATCTCAAAGCAACATGGTAGTTCTTTGGCTCTAGCTGACTGATGAAGAGAGCATAGAAGCAGAAGTTAGACAATTGACTTCTTGTTGAAACTCCAGCATTGATATCACCAATAATCTGAGACATTGGGTGATTCTTCAGTTCTTGATAAACAATGAGATCTGTGCAAGTGTTTGTAGGACCTTCAGCAGCACCAGATGTTGATGCAGACTCTTGAAACCAAGAATTAGATGGTAACTCAAAAGATGTAGAGGAATCAGAGATCTCATCAGCATTTGTGTGGATGGAACTGCTGAAGCTACAGGAACATCAAATTTAGCAGACACAGGCAGTTGGTCACTAAACTTGAATAGGTGAGTATTAATATTATCATCATCATCATCAATACCACCAGGTGGAAGACATGCTGCAGAAGATGATTTATCCACATGATCTGCAGTAGCTGGAGGTTGATAAGGAACATATTGCAGTATGTCCAAATCAAACAACTCCACAGGGTTTTGTGGAATCTTGTCCATAGGAGATTCATTAAACTTCACATGCAAAGTCTCTTCAACTATCTTTGTTCTATAGTTGAAGACTCTGTATGCCTTGCAGGTAGATGAATAACCAACAAAATACCCTGCATCCACCTTAAGATCAAATTTTTGGAGTTGATCCTTTGTGTTGAGAATAAAACAGAGACACCCAAATGCTTTGAAAAATGAAATTCGAGGACCCAAGTGATGGAGAACTTCATATGGAGTCTTCATCAACCTCTGATTTACTAAGGCTCTATTGTGCACATAGCAAGCTGTGTTAACAGTTTCAGCCCAAAAGGTCAGTGGCAAACCAGAGTCAGCCAACATGGACCTTGCAGCTTCAATTAGGGTCCTGTTCTTCCTCTCCACTACTCCATTTTGTTCTGGAGTCCGTGGGATGCTAAACTGCCTTTTGATTCCCTTTGAAAGATAGAAGTCATCAAGTGTATGGTTTCTAATTCTGTTCCATTGTCACTCGTAATACACTTGACAGAAAGGGAATACTGCTTCTCAACATACAACACAAAGTGAATAATCTTCTGAGCAACCTCATCCTTTGAATGTAGAAAGAAAGTCCATAAAAATCTGGAGTAATCATCCACAATTACCAGACAGTATTTCTTCTTTGCTATGCTCATCACTCTCACAGGACCAAATAAATCCATATGCAGTAATTGCAAGCAGGCAGTGGACTTAGGCTCTTCAATAGGAGGGAATGAGACTTTGTGCTGTTTTCCTTTTAAGCAAGCAGTGCAGGTTTCATCACAGTGGAACTCCTTTATTGGTAAGCCTCTGACTAAACTATTATGAATCAGCTGATTCATGTTTTTGAAATTAACATGACCCAGCCTTTTGTGCTATAGTTTAGATTCTTGAGGAGAGGCTTTGGAAAATAGGCAAGGATGGCCTCTGAGATCTATTTTCTTGGAAAGATCTAAGGCATATACTCTACCTGTCCTGTTGGCTCTCAGGAGAGTGTGATCATCCAACACCTTATCAATCAAATGCAGAACTTTGGATGACAGAATCCTACAGTTCTGTCTGGTGAAAAGAGCAACATGGCCTTTATCACACATTTGACTGACACTCAACATATTGTACTTGAGATTTTCCACATGATTAACATCGTCAACCTTTATTTCTCCATTGGAGACAAAGCCGTTTCTAATGATGTAACCCCTAGCATCATTGCCAAAAGAAACAAACCCCTTCTTTCCTTGAGAGTAGTCATGAAGAAGAGAGCTGTTCCCAGTCATATGCATAGATCCCCCACTGTCTACATACCAGATGCTACTTTGGCATGTTGAAGAACCCTCCAATTATAAACAATCAGTTAGTTTTGGAGACCCAAACCTTTTTGGTTTTGGGCCTGTTCTCATCAACAGATGGTAAACTAACAGGTTTGATGGAAACAACAGCCTGAGAGGAAGAAGATGGTGAAGAAGAGGAATCCTTTGGCTTTGACCTCCTTTTTTGTGGTTTCAACATAGGAACATCTAATTGGTTAACTCTTCCCAATAGATGTTGAACCATCATAACCAGCTGTGTCTGATTTTGTGATAAAGCTTTCAGCTCATCAGACACATTGGCATTGGAGTTTGATAAGTTCCTATGTTGCACCTTATTCTTTTGAGCAATCTCAGTTGTTACCTGTTTAACCCCTTCCTTAAGGGTTACAGGATTTGATGTTGCTGATACAAATGTGGCCTCAAACTCAGTTTTCATTTTAACCATTTTCTCTTTAGTTTCCTCTTTGTGTTTGACTTTGGATCCTCTTTTGTACCAACAATCATCTGTAAGATGATTGAACAAGCCACGTACTTCACATGGTTTATTCTTCATCTTATGTTGATCATCAACTAAAGAGGATGAAACTACTAAAGACTTGCTCTTCAGTACTTTGAAAGCATTGTTTGGTTTCTTGACTTTCTTTTTAGTAGTCCTCAAACTCTTTCTACTGATAGTTTTCTTCTCTTCAGTACTGACAGTAGTTGGAGTTTGAACTTCAGGTGTTAAATCTTGCTCTACAGTCCTTTCAGGACTTTCAGAATTAACTTCTGAGTTGATCAACTCTTTGATCATGTGAGTGTCAGCAGTGGAACCATCAACATCAGCTGATAGGTTCTGAGAGGGCTTAGTGCTGACTTCTACTTCTGATGGTGTTGTATCAGAAAGTAGATCACATGATGAAATGGATTGGTTATTGCTCTCACCATCAGATTCTACCTTTGCTCGGGGAGTAAAATCTGTAGGTGGAGCAGTGTGATTATAACCAATGCCAAACTTCACACTGGAAGCAGATTGCTTACTAAGAAGCATTTCAAAACCCTTGCAAGAATTTACCCATCGATCACACTCTACCTGGGCAGTTGCAAGTGTATCCTTGAGATCTCTATACTTCTCTAGAAGTATCTCTTCCCTAGCCTTATCATCAGTTATTTGGCATTTAAGTTTGTAAATCTCATCATTCTTATCATTAGCACAGACTCAAATTCAGCTTTGCTTTTGGAAATTATTTGTTCTAGCTCAATGTTCTTGTTGATTAAAGCTACATTTGCTTCTCTAATAGATGCAAATGCGGCTATGCATGATTCAGAACATAGTTTGGCTTTTGCCTCAGAGGATACCTGTGATACCTTTGGTGTAGAGGCATTAGAGGATGAAGTATCAGCAGAATCCAAAGCCATAAGAGCTAGATTTCCAAAGGGACTGTCACCACCATGTTGACCAGCACCAGTGAACAGTTGTTCATGACTAGACAAATCTTCTGGTAAACTGCTCCAGTCAACAACTCCTGGGGTGAAGAAGCTGTGTTGTTGAGGTTGAATTTGTTGATGAGATTGGGAAGGTTGAGGTTCAGGCAATGCAGGTGATTGTTGTGAAATGGGAGCTTGAACTGGATTAGACTGAGGCAAGTAATAGCAGGGAACAGGATATGACATTGGACCCTGGGGGACAAAGTATGCAAGAGATCTAGGGTGTGAATGATGACAAGAACCAGCAGGATGTTGCCCTCTGTTTTGTGGACTAGTACTAGGAAAAGTCACAAAGGGTGCAGAAGAGTTAGATCCGGTTGATCTACACTCTCTTGCAAAGTGTCCCAGCCTTTGGCATTTGTGACACCTCAACTTACTCTTGTCAAAACCAACTTTGGTTTTGCCAGAGAGTCCAAGAAATTTCCTGCGAGTTCTCTTGTAGAACTTCTGAGATCTGATATTAATCAATGCCATTTGGCTCAGAATATCCATCTCTTCTAGATCATCATCAGCTATTCCTTTCAAATCATCCATGATGAAGCATAGATTGTCATTATTACTGCCAGAATGACTCTCAATACCAACAAATGCATGATGAGAACTATTTGAAGAGAAATCAATATGCTCATCATAATTGCTTTCAGATGCAGCATATTCTGACTCATGACCAACCAAGGCAGTATTCCCTGGTACAAAGTCATCAGCGAGCTTTCCTGATGAGGACAGTTTCCTTTTCTGCTCTATCTCTCTTTCGAATGTAAGAAGTTTCCCATGAAGTTGGGTGAGAGATAGGCTATCCAGATTTGCACTGGAGCGTAGGACAATAGTCTATGTGTCCCATCTCTCAGGCAGTGATCTGAGGAACCTGTTATTCATCTGGCTGTTGGTGTATTCGTGTTTCACCATTTTCAGCTCAGAGATCAAGCAGGAAAAACGCTCAAACTGTTGAGTCAGTGTCTCACCTTTTCTATGAGAGAAAGTCTCATATTGTTGGGCAAGGATTTCTCTGTTGTTTGCTAAGACCTCATCTGTGCCACCGAATTGTTCCTTCAGGGCATTCCAGAGATCATGAGCAGTTTCATGATGCATAAGCCCAGAATAGATTTCATTAGGCAGTGCCATGGCAAGAATTCCATGCGCTTTAGCATCAATCTCAAATAGTTTCTGATCTTCATCAGAGTATTGTTCTTTCTTCTTCGGAACCATTTGATTGGTTTCCGGATTGTTCACCATAGGCTTATGTGGTCCATGTACCACAGATGTCCAACAACCTGAACTGTTAACAGACAGGTGATGAAGCATTCTTCGCTGCCATATGCTATACTCGGTCCTAACCAGCATCGGGGGCTTGGTTGAGGAACCGGTATTGTGAGGATCATTAGAAGGAGTAGCCATCTCAGATTCAATCAAATTCAATTAAGCTATAACAGATTTAGAACAAAAACACAACAACCAATTGAACCAAGAGAGATCTCAAAATAAATGAACGAAAGCGTCAGAAATTCAATAATCTATAACCAGTTCTTGCAAATATGCTAATTCAATCAAACATAGATATCAATTAGCAGTTTCAATGATCAATTGTTAGATCGATCAATGATTAACCTGCTCTGATACCACTTGTTAGGATCAGTGATCTACATTTGATTTGATTAGATAGTATAGCAGCGGAATTCTAACAATGAATTAGCCAATTCACAAGAACAAAGAGATATTCAATGTAAGAACAAAAACGGTTATAGACAGAGAGAATTCTGCAAATATATTTCATTCAATATTCGCTTTTGTGGTAACGGAATGTCACAATTACAATTAGATCAACACCTCTTATATAAGAGATGTGACGTCTGCTGATGTCACTTGATAGTGACATCTAACAGAATTTATCACAAACTACTGATAGTTAATACAACTACTGAAGATGTCAAACAACTGACATCTTCTTACAAAAATGCTAAGTGTTAACTATTATTACAACTACTCAAAAGAAACTACTAAAACTATACCAACTGAAGAACATACTCTTCAGTTGTTTTACAAATACTGAAACAAAGAAAACTACTGAAAGGTAAACCATCACAACTACTGAAGAAGACCTCTTCAGCTGTTGTGACAACGTCTGATACTTTGGTCTTCAGCACTTGTGTCTTCAGACTTTGTCTTCAGCACTTGTGTCTTCAGACTTTGTGTTCAGCACTTGTGTCTTCAGACTTTGTCTTCAGCACTTGTGTCTTCAGACTTTGTCTTCAGCACTTGTGTCTTCAGACTTTGTCTTCAGCACTTGTGTCTTCAGACTTTGTCTTCAACACTTGTGTCTTCAGACTTTGTCTTGAGCACTTGTGTCTTCAGACTTTGTAATGAGCTGTTGTCTTCAGCTGTTGTGGTCTTCAGTAGTTGTTGTGACGTCTGTGGGACTTAAAGGTTTTTCTGATCCGGCTCATTGGTTCTTTTGGTCCAACAAAAATGAAGCTTGCAACACTCAATTAATATAAGTTCGAATCACCGAACCCATCTGTGAGAACCAAATCATCCTAGAACTTGTAGATGATGAAACAACACTTCATCAAGAAGAATTTGAGATCATTGAGCAAGATCTAGAACCGAAAGACAAACCTTCTATAGAAGAACCTCCGAATTTAGAGCTCAAAGAACTTTGATCTCATCTCGTATATGCTTTTCTTGAAAACACAACTCAACTTCCTGTCATAATCTCATCCTCCTTATCAATTGATGAGAAGAACAAGTTGCTCAATGTGCTAAAGGCACACAAATGAGCAAGTGCATGGAAAATCATGGACATCAAGGGAATCAATCCATCCTTTTGCACTCATAAAATATTTATGGAGGAAAACTTCAAATTCGTCATTCAACCTCAAAGACGTTTAAACCCGAGCATGCAAGAGGTGGTGAAGAAAGAAGTAATCAAACTGCTAGATGCTAGTTTGATTTACCCTATTTCTGATTCACCTTTGGTCAGCCCCGTCCAAGTTGTTCCAAAGAAAGGAGGAATGACTGTTGTAACTAATGAGAAGAATGAGCTTATTCCCCCTCATACGGTTATCAGAAACATCATTTCCCTCTTTCATCGACCAAACGCTTGAGTGATTATCTAGGAATATGTTCTATTGTTTCGTGGATGATTTCTCAGGTCATTTTCAAATCCCTATTGCTCCCGAAGATCTAGAGAAGATGACATTCACCTGTCCATATGGCACATTTGCTTATCGGCGAATGCCCTTTGGATTGTGTAATGCTCCTGCAACATTTCAAAGATGCATGGTAGCATTTTTTAATGACATGATTGAACACTCAATGTAAGTTTTCATGGATGATTTCTCTATCTTTGGAAAGTCATTTGAGCAATGTCTTGAAAATCTAGAAAAGATGATGGTTAGATGTGAAGATTCTAAGCTTGTTTTAAACTGGAAAAAGTGCCACTTCATGGTTACGGAAGGAATAGTGTTAGGACACAAAATCTCTTGAGCAGGATTTGAAGTCAATTAAGCCAAAGTCAACACTATTTCTAAACTTCCACATCCCACAACCGTGAAAGATAACAGAAGTTTCCTAGGTCATGCATGATTCTACCGTCGTTTCATCAAAGATTTCTCAAAAAATCGCTCGACCAATGACTCAACTTCTCGAGAAAGACGCTCAATACGTATTTTCTGACGAATGCATTAGTGCATTCAAATTGCTTAAAGAGAGGCTGGTAACCGCTCCAATCATGGTTTCCCCAGATTGGACGCTACCATTTGAACTCAGTCATTTGGAGCATGTTCCAAAGAAAGGAGGAATGACTATTTGCATAGACTATCGCAAAATCAATGACGCCACAAGGAAAGATCACTTCCCTCTTTCATCGACCAAATGCTGGAGCGATTATCTGGAAAAATGTTCTATTGTTTCCCGGATGGTTTCTCAGGTTTTTTTTCAAATCCCTATTGCTATCGAAGATCAAGAGATGATGACATTCACGTGTCCATATGGCACATTTGCTTATCGGCGAATGCCCTTTGGATTTTGTAATGCTCCTACTACATTTCAATAATGCATGGTAGCAATTTTTCATGACATGATTGAACACTCAATGGAAGTTTTCATGGATGATTTCTCTATCTTTGGAAACTCATTTGAGCAATGTCTTGAAAATCTGGAAAAGATGTTGGTTAGATGTGAAGATTCTAAGCTTGTTTTAAACTGGGAAAAGTACGACTTCATGGTTATGGAAGGAACAGTGTTAGGACACAAAATCTCTCGAGCAGGACTTGAAGTCGATCAAGCCAAAGTCAACACTATTTCTAAACTTCCACATCCCATAACCGTGAAAGATAACAGAAGTTTCCAAGGTCATGTAGGATTCTACCGTGGTTTCATCAAAGATTTCTCAAAAATCGCTCGACCAATGACTCAACTTCTCGAGAAAGACGCTCAATTTCCTATTTTCTGACGAATGCATTAGTGCATTCAAATTGCTTAAAGAGAGGCTGGTAACCGCTCCAATCATGGTTTGCCCAGATCGGATGCTAGCATTTGAACTCGGTCATTTGGAGCATGTTCCAAAGAAAGGAGGAATGACTGTTTGCATAAACTATCGCAAAATCAATGACGCCACAAGGAAAGATCACTTCCCTCTTTCATCAACCAAATGCTTGAGCGATTATCTGGAAAAATGTTCAATTGTTTCCTAGATGGTTTATCAAGTTATTTTTCAAATCCCTATTGCTCCCGAAGATCAAGAGAAGATGACATTCACCTGTCCATATGCTACATTCGCTTATCGGCGAATGCCCTTTGGATTTTGTAATGCTCCTGCTACATTTCAAAGATGCATGGTAGCATTTTTCATGACATGATTGAACACTCAATGGAAGTTTTCATGGATGATTTCTCTATCTTTGGAAACTCATTTGAGCAATGTCTTGAAAATCTCGAAAAGATGTTGGTTAGATGTGAAGATTCTAAGCTTGTTTTAAACTGGGAAATGTGCGACTTCATTGTTACGGAAGGAATAGTGTTAGGACACAAAATCACTCGAGCAGGACTTGAAGTCGATCAAGCCAAAGTCAACACTATTTCTAAACTTCCACATCCCACAATCGTGAAAGATATCAGAAGTTTCCTAGGTCATGTAGGATTCAACCATCGTTTCATCAAAGATTTCTCAAAAATCGCTCAACCAATGTCTCAACTTCTCGAGAAAGACGCTCAATTCGTATTTTCTGACGAATGCATTAGTGCATTCAAATTGCTTAAAGAAAGGCTGGTAACCGCTCCCATCATGGTTTCCCCAGATTGGACGCTACGATTTGAACTCGGTCATTTGGAGCATGTCCAAAGAAAGGAGGAATGACTGTTTGCATAGACTATCGCAAACTCAATGACGCAACAAGGAAAGATCACTTCCCTCTTTCATCGACCAAATGCTGGAGCGATTATCTGGAAAAATGTTCTATTGTTTCCTGGATGGTTTCTCAGGTTATTTTTCAAATCCCTATTGCTATCGAAGATCAAGAGAAGATGACATTCACGTGTCCATATGGCACATTTGCTTATCGGCGAATGCCCTTTGGATTTTGTAATGCTCCTACTACATTTCAATAATGCATGGTAGCAATTTTTCATGACATGATTGAACACTCAATGGAAGTTTTCATGGATGATTTCTCTATCCTTGGAACTCATTTGAGCAATGTCTTGAAAATCTGGAAAAGATGTTGGTTAGATGTGAAGATTCTAAGCTTGTTTTAAACTGGGAAAAGTACGACTTCATGGTTATGGAAGGAACAGTGTTAGGACACAAAATCTCTCGAGCAGGACTTGAAGTCGATCAAGCTAAAGTCAACACTATTTCTAAACTTCCACATCCCATAACCGTGAAAGATAACAGAAGTTTCCAAGGTCATGTAGGATTCTACCGTGGTTTCATCAAAGATTTCTCAAAAATCTCTCGACCAATGACTTAACTTCTCGAGAAAGACGCTCAATTTCCTATTTTCTGACGAATGCATTAGTGCATTCAAATTGCTTAAAGAGAGGCTGGTAACCGCTCCAATCATGGTTTGCCCAGATCGGATGCTAGCATTTGAACTCGGTCATTTGGAGCATGTTCCAAAGAAAGGAGGAATGACTGTTTGCATAAACTATCGCAAAATCAATGACGCCACAAGGAAAGATCACTTCCCTCCTTCATCAACCAAATGCTTGAGCGATTATCTGGAAAAATGTTCAATTGTTTCCTAGATGGTTTCTCAAGTTATTTTTCAAATCCCTATTGCTCCCAAAGATCAAGAGAAGATGACATTCACCTGTCCATATGCTACATTCGCTTATCGGCGAATGCCCTTTGGATTTTGTAATGCTCCTGCTACATTTCAAAGATGCATGGTAGCATTTTTCATGACATGATTGAACACTCAATGGAAGTTTTCATGGATGATTTCTCCATATTTGGAAACTCATTTGAGCAATGTCTTGAAAATCTCGAAAAGATGTTGGTTAGATGTGAAGATTCTAAGCTTGTTTTAAACTAGGAAATGTGCGACTTCATGGTTACAGAAGGAATAGTGTTAGGACACAAAATCACTCGAGCAGGACTTGAAGTCGATCAAGCCAAAGTCAACACTATTTCTAAACTTCCACATCCCACAATCGTGAAAGATATCAGAAGTTTCCTAGGTCATGTAGGATTCAACCATTGTTTCATCAAAGATTTCTCAAAAATCGCTCGACCAATGTCTCAACTTCTCGAGAAAGACGCTCAATTCGTATTTTCTGACGAATGCATTAGTGCATTCAAATTGCTTAAAGAAAGGCCGGTAACCGCTCCAATCATGGTTTCCCCAGATTGGACGCTACGATTTGAACTCGGTCATTTGGAGCATGTTCCAAAGAAAGGAGGAATGACTGTTTGCATAGACTATCGCAAACTCAATGACGCAACAAGGAAAGATCACTTCCCTCTTTCATCGACCAAATGCTGGACCGATTATCTGGAAAAATGTTCTATTGTTTCCTGGATGGTTTCTTAGGTTATTTTTCAAATCCCTATTGCTATCGAAGATCAAGAGAACATGACATTCACGTGTCCATATGGCACATTTGCTTATCGGCGAATGCCCTTTGGATTTTGTAATGCTCCTACAACATTTCAAAGATGCATGGTAGCAATTTTTCATGACATGATTGAACACTCAATGGAAGTTTTCATGGATGATTTCTCTATCTTTGGAAACTCATTTGAGCAATGTCTTGAAAATCTGGGAAAGATGTTGGTTAGATGTGAAGATTCTAAGCTTGTTTTAAACTTGGAAAAGTGCGACTTCATGGTTACGGAAGGAATAGTGTTAGGATACAAAATCTCTCGAGTAGGACTTGAAGTCGATCAAGCCAAAGTCAACACTATTTCTAAACTTCCACATCCTACTACCGTGAAAGATATCAGAAGTTTCCTAGGTCATGTACGATTCTACCGTCGTTTCATCAAAGATTTCTCAAAAATCGCTCGACCAATGACTCAACTTCTCGAGAAAGACGCTCAATTCGTATTTTCTGACGAATGCATTAGTGCATTCAAATTGCTTAAAGAGAGGCCGGTAACCGCTCCAATCATGGTTTCCGTGGATTGGACGCTACCATTTTAACTCATGTGCGACGCAAGCGATTTCATGGTAGGAGCCGTATTAGGACAAAGGAAAGACAAGCAATTTCACCCAATTCATTATGTGAGCAAAACCATAAACCATGCACAAGAAAACTACACCACCACTGAAAAGAAGTTGTTGCGGTAGTTTTCGCATTTCACAAATTCCACTCGTATCTCATCCTTTAAAAAACAATTGTTTACACCAATGATGCAGCCCTTCGTTATTTGTTCTACAAACAAGATGCAAAGCCAAGATTGATTCGTTGGATCCTTCTGCTTCAAGAATTTGACATCGAAATTCGTGAGTAGAAAGGAGCGGAAAATCTAGCAGTTGATCATGTCTCGCGTCTTGAGGATTCAAGTCCTTCACAAACTGTGGAAGCCATAATAAACAATAATTTTCCTTATGAATTCCTTGTGCACATTCAATCCTCAATCGATGAACATCATTGGTTTGACGATTTTGCAAATTACTTAGCAAGCGAAATCCTTCTCACGGGAATGACTTATTAGCAAAAGAAGAAATTTCTTATTGATATCAGACATTACTATTGGGAGGGCCCGTATCTGTTCAGAATTGGTGCAGACCAACTCATTTGAACATGCGTATATGGAAGAGAAGCATAACAAATCTTAAGGCACTGTCATGAAGGACCCGCAGGAGGACACCATGGAGCAACCTTAACAACCAAGAAAGTATTTGACTCTGGATTTTATTGGCCCACGATATTCAAAGATGATCACAACATAGTACGCACCTATGATGCACGTCAAAGAGCAACCAATATCTTAACATGGGATGAGATGCCTCAAAAACCGGTTCAAGTATGCGAGATATTTGATATATGGGGTATTGATTTCATGGGGCCATTCCTGGTGTCATTTGGCAATCGTTACATCTTGGTAGCAATTGATTACGTTTCAAAATGGGCTGAAGCTCAAGCCCTGCCTACTAATGATGCCAGAATCGTTGTCAAATTCCTTAAGAAACTATTTTCTCGTTTTGGTACCCCCAAAGCACTAATTAGTGACCGACGAACTCATTTCTGTAACAATCAGCTCGAACGAGAAATGGCGCCTTATGGAGTTAACCATCGCTAGCATCCACAAGCGAATGGGCAAGCTGAAGTCACTAACCGAGGCATCAAACAATTCTTGAGAAAACTGTAGGTCAAAACCACAAGGACTGGTCTACCAAGTTAGATGATGCATTATGGCTTTTCGAACAGCCTATTAGACTACCATTGGCACAACACCGTTTAAAGTAGTTTATGGGAGGTCGTGTCATCTACGTGTGGAACTAGAGCACAAGGTTGTTTGGGCACTTAAAGTAGCAAACCTGGACTAAGACCTTGCAAAAAAGAATCGCTTCCTACAAATTCTTGAATTGGAGAGATTGAGGGAAGAAGCATACGAAAACACTAGGGTTTACAAAGAAAAGACAAGGAAATTCCACGACGCTCGATTAAAGAACACAAAACGAAATCATGTGAGTGAACGTGTCTTACTGTATAAATCTCTTTTACGTTTGTTTCCCGGAAAACTAAAATCACGTTGGTCTGGACCTTATACAATCAAAAACGTGTTTCTAAATGGTGCCATTGAAATTTATAACCACGAAGGTTTAGGTTTCAAAGTAAATGGTCATCGTTTGAAACCATATAACGATGGACCAACCAAGATTCCCTCGGAGGAATTAAACCTCTGCCCTGACGAAAAGAAAGTGTGGGGAAGGGTCGTGCCGAAGACTCGAAACTTAATCACGGCTCCTATACATAAATTTTTCTTACTTTTTAGCAATTTTAGGATCTCACAAGCACAAGCATGGGGCCATGCCTCATCAAGCATGCCCCCGTGTCTTTGACAAATTTCTTTCCACAATCTCCGCTGATGACTCTGGAACGTTGCAGGTCGAATTTAAGACGAATTCTGACAAGCACGGGGTTGTGCTTATGGGGGCACGCCCCTGTGTTCACTTTCCACGACCTATATATAAATACCACACCTGTTCCATTCTTTCATCACACTCACTCCTGTTTAAAAACATCTCAAAAATGAAAGAATCAAGTCATGAAAGTTCCAACTGGAATCCTGTGAAGAAACCACGTTCTGAAACACGAGAACCAACGACTCAAGAATATTTCTTCAAGCTGCATTAACTACTCAAGCAACTGACTGAAATTAACCTTGCCGCATCCCAATGCTTAGATGAACTTATCCAAAAAGTTCAACAGATGAGTAAGGAAGTCATTTCCATTAACCGGCAGCTTGCGGAATTAAGCAACCGCACTTCTCACTATCCCATCCCAAACCTTCCACACAAAATGTGTGGAGGTTTCTTTTAGAAGCATTTCGTGATGTGTTAAGTGCATTGTTGCGCGTTAATGAGTCTGGTTTTGCTGTTTCAGATTCTCAGCTTTTAACCTATCATGTAATCGTAGGACCTTAGGAAATGTAATTTTCAATTTGGATTGTGTTTTTTTAACTCTAGGACTATTTTTTTATTTTTTCTGATGATTTGGAAGTGATAAAAGTTAACCGGGAAAATTACATAATACGCGAAACTGAAAAACGGAAAAACAAAAAACTGAAACCGACAAAAAATGAACACGGTCGCGTGCTTAAGGAGGCACGCCCCCGTGTTCGACAAAAAATGACACAAGCTGACATATTTCAGCCTTTTGTCTTGTTCCTCTTTAATTTTGCATGATAAATGTTGGACCAAAGGAACCAATAAGCCATGATCAGAAAACCTCTAAGTCCCACATGATATCACAACAACTACTGAAGGCTTCATGAGCAGTTTGACAAGTGCTGAAGACTTCAATAGCTGAAGATCAAGTACTGAAGACTTCAACTGCTGAAGACTAAAGTGCAAGCTCAACAGCTGAAGAACACAAGTGCTGAAGCTCAACAGCTGAAGAACACAAGTGCTGAAGCTGAAGACCAAGTACTGAAGTACAACAGCTGAAGAGTCCACAAGTGCTGAAGATCAACCACTGATGTACAAAGTCTGAAGACAAGACTGAAGACATCAGCTGATGACATCTACTGAAGTCATCAGCTGATGAAACGTCTGAAGTTCAAGTCTGAAGACCAAGTACTGAAGTTTCAGTAGTTTGTCACAACAGCTGAAAAGTACTTCTTCAGTAGTTGTGATATCAGTAGTTTTATGTTTTTACTTTCAGTAGTTTTGTAAAACGACTGAAGAGCTTGTTCTTTAGTCGTTGTAGTTTCAGTAGTTTCTTTTCAGTAGTTGTAGTAACTGATAACACTTAGTATTTTTGTAAGAAGATGTCAGCTGTTTTGACATCCTCAGTAGTTGTGTTTCAGTTGTTTAAATAATTCTGTTAGATGTCATTATCAAGTGACATCAGCAGACGTCACATCTCCTATATAAGGAATGTTCCACCATGACATTCCAATATAAGGGATAATTGACCAGATTGTATGCGTGACATTTTGCCACCACGAAAGCGTGTGATTAAATGAAATATTCTTTTTGCAGAAACTTTCTCTCTCTATGACTAATTCTGTTCATTGCAATATCTTTGGTATTCTTGCTCGAATTGTG
The DNA here is from genome assembly GCA_025506515.1 of Flaveria trinervia. Taxonomy (NCBI): domain Eukaryota; kingdom Viridiplantae; phylum Streptophyta; class Magnoliopsida; order Asterales; family Asteraceae; genus Flaveria; species Flaveria trinervia. The sequence goes on from JACCIX010000497.1 coordinate 60,691, forward strand.
CTAGTTAGTACTCTATTCCGCTGCTGAAATAATTCGAATCGATCAAACTAGATGCTGAAATCCTATCAATAAATACCGACCTCAATTGCCTACAAAGTCGTATCCACTTTTATTTTCACCTTGTTTTCCATTTTTCCTTCATCTTTTCAAGAGTTCTTTCAATAGTATTTGGTCAAGAGGTTAGTATGCTAATTCCTTTGATTATGAAAGTCATTTGCGTGTAGTTAGGTGATTAGGTCTCTTTTAGAACCGAAATCCTAGTAATTATCTGTAAAGACTTGTTCTTAAACGTTTTATGGAATGATGAATGCTTTCAACCTACTGGTTCATGATTATTCTTGTAAGTAGATTAGTGATAATTAGTATGTTTTGTTAGTTAATTAGCTTGTTTTCTTTTATTGTTAACAAGACTATCTTCATAATTCGTGGTGAAATATTTGTCAATAATGTTCAAGAGTTTCTAGGTGGTATTAAACATAAAATATTTGTATGCGTGACATTTTACCACCATGAAAGCGTGTGATTGAATGAAATATTCTTTTTGCAGAAACTTTCTCTCTCTATGACTAATTCTGTTCATTGCAATATCTTTGGTATTCTTGCTCGAATTATGCTAGTTAGTACTCTATTCCACTGCTGAAATCATTCGAATCGATCAAACTAGATGCTGAGATCCTATCAAATGGTATCAAAGCAGGTTAATCATTGATCGATCTAACAATTGATCATTGAAACTACTCATTTGCTCTAAGTTTGATCGAACTAGCAAATTCGCACGAATCTATTATAGAGATTGAAGTTCTGTCGCTTTTGGCTATTTTAATTGAGGTTCTTAGTGGTTTTGAGCTAAATTTGTTTTGCTTATTTTGAATTTGTCTGAATTTTCTAAAATGACTACTCCTTCCAATGATCCTCACAATACTGGTTCCTCAACCAAGCCTCCAATGCTGGTTAGGAGTGAGTATAACATATGGCAACGACGAATGCTCCATCACCTGTCTGTTAACAGCTCAGGTTGTTGGACATCAGTGGTACATGGTCCACACAAGCCTATGGTGAATAACCCGGAAACCAATCCAATGGTTCCGAAGAGGAGGGAGCAATAGTCAGATGAGGATAAGAAATTGTTTGAGATTGATGCAAAAGCCCATAGAATTCTGGCCATGGCACTGCCCAATGAAATCTATTCTGGGCTAATGCATTATGAAACTACCCATGACCTCTGGAATGCCTTGAAAGAACAATTTGCCGGAACAGATGAGGTCTTGGCAAATAATAGAGAAATCCTTGCCCAACAATATGAGACATTCTCTCATAGGAAGGGTGAGACACTGACTCAACAGTTTGAGCGGTTCTCTTGTTTGATCTCTGAATTAAAAATGGTCAAACATGAGTACACCAATAGCCAGATGAATAACAGATTTCTCAGATCACTGCCTGAGAGATGGGACACATATACTATTGTCCTACACTCCAGTGCAAATTTGGACAAACTATCGCTCACCCAACTCCATGGGAAATTGCTCACATTTGAGAGAGAGATAGAACAGAAACGAAAACTATCATCATCTGGAAAGCTCACTGATGACTATGTACCAGGCAACACTGCCTTGGTTGGTCATGAGTCAGAATATGCTTCATCTGAATGCCAGTATGATGAGCATATTGATTTCTCTTCAAACACTTCTCATTCTGCATTTGTGAGTGTTGATAGTCAGTTTGCTGGGTGTAATAATGACAATCTATGCTTCATCATGGATGATCTCAAGGGGATTGCTGATGATGACTTAGAAGAGATGGATATTTTGAGCCAAATGGCCTTGATAAATATCAGATCTTAGAAGTTCTACAAAAGAACTGGAAGAAAGTTCCCAGGACTCTCTGGCAAAACCAAGTTGGTTTTGACAAGAGCAAGTTGAGGTGTCACAAATGCCACAGGCTTGGACACTTTGCTAGAGAATGTAAATCATCTGGATCTAATTCTTCTGCACCCTTTGTGACTTTCCCTGGCAATAGTCAACAACACAGAGGGCAACATCCTGTCAATTCTGGTCATCATTCTCAACCACAATCTCCTGCATATTTTGTTCCTCAGGGTCCAATGCCATATCCTTACCCTTGTTATTACATGCCACAAACAAGTCAGGTTCAAGCACCCATTGCTCAACAACCACATGCTCTTACTCAGCCTCAACCATCTCAATCTCATCAACCTCCTCAACCTCAACAACACAGCTTCTTCACCCCTGGAGTTGTTGACTGGAGCAGTTTACCAGATGACATGTCTGGTCATGAACAACTGTTCACAGGTGCTGGTCAACATGGTCGTGACAGTCCTTTTGGGAATCTAGCACTTATGGCTCTGGAGTCTGCAGATGGATCATCCTCAAATGCCTCTTCATCACAGGTATCACAGGTATCCTCTGAGGCTAAGGCCAAATTATGTTCTGAAACATGCATAGCAGCATTTGCCTCTATTAGAGAAGCAAATGTAGCTTTAATTAATAAGAACATAGAGCTAGAAAAGATCATTTCCAAAAGAAAAGCTGAGTTTGAGTCTATACTTAAAGAGAAAAATTATGAGATTTATAAACTTAAATGCCAAATCACTGATGATAAGGCTAGGGAAGAGGTACTTTTAGAAAAGTACAAAGACCTCAAAGAACCTTTGCAGTCACCCAAGTAGAGTGTGATCAATGCGTACAATCATGCAAAGGTTTTGAAATGCTTCTTAGTAAGCAATCAGCTTCCAATGTGAAGTTTGGCATTAGTTATAATCACACTGCTCCTCCTATAGATTTTTCTTCAAGAGCAGAAGTGAAATCTAATGGAGAAAGCAATAACCAATCTACCTTATCATGTGATTCACTTTCTGATAGAGCACCATCAGAAGTTGAAGTTAGTATTATTCCCTCATTCAACCTATCAGCTGATCTTGATGGTTCAAATACTGACACTCACGTGATCAAAGAGTTGATCAACTCAGGAGTTATTTCTGGAAGTCCTGAAAGGACTAGAGAGCAAGATTTAACACCTGAAGTTCAAACTCCAACTACTGTCAGCATTGAAGAGAAGAAAACTGTCAGTAGAAAGGGTTTGAAGACTACTAAAGAGGAAGTCAAGAAAGCAAATAGTGCTTCCAAAGTGCTGAAGAACAAGTCTTCAGTAGTTTCATTCTCTTTAGTTGATGATCAACATAAGATGAAGAAGAAACCATGTGAAATATGTGGTTTGTTTAATCATCTTACAGATGATTGTTGGTACAAAAGAGGATCCAAACTCAAACATAAAGAGGAAATTGAAGAGAAAATGGTTAAAATGAAAACTGAGTTTGAAGCCACATTTGTACCAGTAACATCAAATCCTGTAACCCTTAAGTCCAAAAAGAAATCCAAAAAGGAAGGGGTTAAACAGGTAACAGCTGAGATTGCTCAAAAGAAGAAGGTGCAACATAGGAACTTATCAAACTCCAATGCCAATGTGTCTGTAGAGCTGAAGGCTTTATCACAAAATCAGACTCAGCTGGTTATGATGGTTCAACATCTATTGGGAAGAGTTAACCAATTAGATGTTCCTATGTTGAAACCACAGAAAAGGAGGTCCAAGCCAAAGGATTCCTCTTCTTCACCATCTTCTTCCTCTCAGGCTGTTGTTTCCAACAAACCTATTAGTTTACCATCTGTTGATGAGAACAGGCCCAAAACCAAAAAGGTTTGGGTCTCAAAATCTAACTAATTTGTTGTGTTTTGCAGGGTTCTTCAACATGCCACAGAGGCATCTGGTATGTAGACAGTGGAGGATCCATGCATATGATAGGAAACAGGTCACTTCTTAATGACTACTCTCAAGGAAGGAAGGGGTTTGTGTCATTTGGCAATGATGCAAAGGGTTACATCATCGGCAAAGGCTTTGTTTCCAATGGGGAAATAATGTTTGATGATGTTAACCATGTGGAAAATCTCAAGTACAATCTCTTGAGTGTCAGTCAAATGTGTGACAAAGGCCATGTTGCTCTTTTCACCAGTCAGAACTGTCGGATTCTATCATCCAAAGTTCTAAGTTTGATTGATAAGGTGTTGGATGAATACACACTCCTGAAGGCCAACAGGACAGGAAGAGTGTATGCCTTAGATCTTTCCAAGAAAATAGATCTCACAGGCCATCCTTGCCTATTTTCCAAGGCTTCCACTCAAGAATCTACTCTATGGCATAGAAGGTTGGGTCATGTTAATCTCAAAAACATAAATCAGCTGATAAACCATGGTTTAGTAAGGGGACTGCCTATGAAGGAGTACAAATGTGACGATAACTGCACTGCTTGTTTAAAAGGAAAACAGCACAAAGCTTCATTTACCTCCATAAAAGAACCTAAGTCCACTGCCTGCTTATAGCTTCTTCATATGGATCTCTTTGGTCCTGTGAGAGTGATGAGTATGGCTAAGAAGAAATACTGTCTGGTAATTGTGGATGATTACTCCAGATTTGTATGGACTTTCTTCTTGCATTCAAAGGATGAGGCAGCTCAGAAGATTATCAACTTTGTGTTGTATGTTGAGAAGCAGTATTCCCTCTCAGTCAAGTGTATTAGAAGTGATAATGGAACAGAATTCAGAAACAATACACTTGATGAGTTCTACCTCTCAAAGGGAATCAAGAGGCAGTTTAGCATTCCAAGAACTCCTCAACAAAATGGAGTAGTGGAGAGAAAGAACAGGACCCTATTGAAGCTGCAAGGTCCATGTTGGCTGATTCTGGACTGCCAATGACTTTTTAGGCTGAAGCTGTCAATACAGCTTGTTATGTACAGAATAGACTTCTAGTAAATCAGAGGTTGATGAAGATCCATATGAAGTTCTTCACCATTTGGCCCCTCTAATTTCATTCTTCAGAGCTTTTGGGTGTCCTTGTTTCATTCTCAACACACGGGATCAACTCCAAAAATTTGATCCTAAGGTGGATGCAGGGTACTTTGTTGGTTATTCATCAACTTGCAAAGCATACAGAGTCTTCAACTGCAGAACAAAGATGGTTGAAGAGACTCTACATGTTAAGTTTAATGAATCTCCAAAGGACAAGATTCCACAAAGCCCTGTGGCGCTATTTGATTTGGACATACTACAATATGTCCTTATCAACTCCTGTTGTTGCTCCTGTCAACAGTTCACCACCTGGTGGTATGCTGATGCTGCTGATGATGATGATAGCAGTACTCACCTCTTCAGGTTTAGTGACCAACTGCCTGTGTCCTCTAAACCTAATGCTCCTGTAGCTTCAGTAGCTTCATCCAGAAAGAAGAGAGGAGGGTTCACCACCAGTCAAGAAAGGAAAAAGTTGGTTCAGCATGGCAAGCGCAACCTCTCGCCTAGATCGAGATCCTTGGATAGAAGATCTCAATGCGACCTCTTCGTTATCATATCAAAGCTGCTTCAAAGTAGAGTTCTCAGAGGAAGAAGGAGCTGTTGAGTCAGATGTGGCATTAGACTTCAAATAGGTTCTTCTCGAAGTGGTCATTAGTAAGCCAAGGAAGTTCTTTCCCCAAGGCAAAGAGTCCGTTCATGGTAGAAGTCCTTTCCTTTCAACTAAGAATGCCGACTTTCCTCAAACGATTGTAACTAAGGTATCCTCGCAGTGAGATTTCTGCATCTTCAACTTCATTTGAGTTGCCACCATCTACATGGTTTCAAGAGTCTACATCAACATCTATTGCTGCTGAAGGTTCTACAACACTTGCACTGATCTCATTGTTTATCCAGAGCTGAAGAATCACCCAATGTCTCAAATCATTGGTGATATCAATGCTGGAGTTTCAACCAGAAGTCAATGTCCAATTTTTGCTTCTATGCTCTCTTCATCAGTCAGCTAGAGCCAAAGAATTATCATTTGCCTTAGAGACAATGGCTGGGTTGAAGCAATGCAGCTTGAGCTTCTTCAGTTTAAAAAGCAGCAAGTGTGGGAGCTTGTTCCTCTTCCCCCAGGTAAGGTGCAATAGGCATTAAATGGGTGTTTAGGAATAAACAGAAAATGGGCTTATTGTTAAGAACAAGGCCAGACTGGTTATTCAGGGTTTTCACAAGAAGAAGGTATGATTATGATGAAACCTTGCCCCTGTAGCCAGACTGGAGGCAATTAGATTGTTCTTAGCCTATGTTGCACTCCACAATCTTAAAGTTTTTCAAATGGATGTTAAAAGTGCATTTTTATATGGTAAAATAAAAGAAGAAGGTTATGTGTGTCAACCACCAGGCTTTGAGGATAATAAACACCCAGAATGGGTATACAAGCTTGATAAGGCTCTTTATTGGTTGAAACAAGCTCCTAGAGCCTGGTATGAGACATTATCTAACTTTCTTCTGCAAAATAATTTCACTAGAGGCTCCATAGATAAAACTTTATTTATTAAGAAGGTGGATCGGCATAAGCTACTTGTTCAAATTTATGTTGATGATATTATATTTGCATCCTCTGATCCCCAGTTATGTGATGATTTTACAAAATTAATGCAAATCAGTTTGATATGAGTGCAATGGGAGAATTACAGTTCTTTCTAGGCTTGCAAATCAAACAAAAAGCTGATGGAATTTTCATTCATTAGTCTAAATATACAAAAGATCTTTTAAATAAGTTTGATTTACAAAACTGTAAGCCTGTTCTACTCCCATGTGCAACACCACACAATTGGATATTGATCAGAAAGGTAAAGTTGTTGATGAAACGCTTTACAGATGTATGATTGGATCATTGATGTATTTAACAGCTTCTAGACCAGATATTATGTTTGCTACATGTGTTTGTGCTAGATTTCAGGCTGCACCTAAAGAGTCTCATCTGATTTCAGTCAAGAGGATCTTTAGATATTTGCAAGGTACACAATCTCTAGGTTTATGGTATTCCACTGGGCACTCTTGCAAATTAGTTGCTTTCTCTGATAGTGACTATGCAGGGTGTAAGTTGAACAGGAAATCAACTTCTGGTGGATGTCAATTCCTAGGCAACTGTTTGATTTCTTGGCAGTGTAAGAAATAAACATCTGTTGCTACATCTACTGCTGAAGCCGAGTACATTGCTGCTGCAAGTTATACATCCCAAGTACTCTGGCTTCAGAATCAACTTTTGGATTATGGCATTACAGAGACTAAGACTCCGTTATTAATGGATAGTGCTTCAGCTCTTTGCATTGTCAAAAATCCAGTCCAGCACTCTAGGACCAAACATATAGAAATTAGACATCATTTTAAAGAGATTGTTTTGAAAAGGGTCCAATTAATCCTATGTTATGCCTAGTGCTGATGAGCTTGCAGACTTTTACTAAGCCTTTGGATAGTTCAACTTTCCACAACCTGGTGTTAAGGCTTGGTATGCTGCAGCTAGAATAAGTCACAACTACTGATGATCTCCGTAGTAAAATACTGATGATCATTAGTAAACATGTCACATATAAGTACTGATGAGTTCTTTTACCTCAGTAGTTAAATGCCTCACAAGTACTGAAGTACTTTATCTGTTCTAAACTACTGATGTAGTTACAACTACTGAAATCAGTAAAACAAGATAAGTACTGACGTCCTATGAAACACCTGAAAAAACAGATGAAAAGTCTGATGAGTAAGTGTTGAGGACAGTATGAAACAGCTGAAAAGCTAAGAATTGATGAAAACAGCTGATGAGCAATTTCTCTTAAGTGTTTCTACAACTGCTGTTTCTAAACAACTAAGCAAGACCACAGTCTTCAGTAGTTTCACAACTACTGATAACTAATACCAAGTCTTCAGTTGTTTACAACAACTGATGGCAAAACACTGTCTTCAGTAGTTTCACAACTACTGATGACAAACACCAAGTCCTCAGTTGTTTACATCATATGAAGTCAAAACCACGACCTTCAGTAGTTTCACAACTACTGATGGTTAACACCAAGACTTCGATGTTTCAAGGTCTGATGGTCAAAACCAAGTCTTCAGTTGTTTTATAACACCTGATGACAACACCACCACTGTCAGTTGTTTTAAACCTCTGAAGGTTAATACCACGTCATCAGTAGTTTCAAACAGCTAATGACCACACCTAAACATTCAGTAGTTTTCTTTCAGCCTTTTCCTCTCCCAACCCTATAAATACCTGTCTTCTTCTCAAACGATCCATTAGCTGTTCTTCTGACCTTCATACTTCAAAAATGGCAACCATGAGTCTAAAACCCTGACATAACTGCGTCGCCTACCTCACGAAATCGGCCTTCTAGACAAAGTTTGATCACGCCATAGACCTAATGGCTGATTCTCAAATAATACAGCTCTGCTCTTAACCCGACCATCTACCCAGAGTCACTCAGTCAGTTTTGGTCCAATGCCTACGTTCACACTGATGTGCCTACCGGCCAAATCTCTGTTAGGTCATTGGTTAACCAAAAACAAGTAGAGGTTACACCTGAAAGCATTCGTAGAGTGCTAAATTTACAAGATGCTGCTTGTGTGACTGAGTACCCGAAGGGCACAACTGATATATCCTTCACCAACAATGGGTACGACGGAAATCTTCGAGCTGCTACCATACTGAAGAAGAACTTCCCTGTGCTGAATGACTAATATTCATATGGTGAATATTTGCTTAGCCTCGAAGACCTCCTCAGGATCAAATGTCTTCCCGGTGGCAACATGTATTATATTCAATTCTAGAACACCAACCTTTAAATTTTTCACAAATTGGGTTTCTAGAAATCAAAGATCTGGCACAGAAACCTGTGGGAAAAAGATGGATATTATATCCCAGGTTTCTGATGGCCATAATTTTAAATGACTTACAAACTGATGGCCTTGTTGGCCTTGGAGTCCCTGCACCAGCTGTTCTAGCTGAGGTATACTCCACGTATAACTCCGACCAATCCCTCAAAGAAGCTGCCCGTTGCTAAAACCCAAGCGAAGGGAACCACAGCTTCAATTGCCAGATCCAAAGTCCCCACCATGCCAAAATCCAAACCCAGACAAGCTAATCAGGGAGATGAGTCCCCTCATGATGCTCCTGTATCACCCAAACAGGATAAACCTACTGGTTCAAACCCCCCAGTAGTGTTAACGACTCAACCAGCCACAGCCGCACAGGTATCCTCTCAAAAGGATCCTGTTGCAACTATTTGAGGGGAACCCATATTGCTGAGACCTCTCTCACTTGAGGAGGTTATCATTGAAGAGCATCCCTCTCCCCAGATGCAATCAGCTTCTATCCCCTCTCCCCATGCAAATGCCCCTCAAAGCCCAACCATTATAATTGCCAATGTGCTGACTCACCTGCATGCCCCTCCTCCTCCTACCACCACAACAAAGGGGAGAACAACAACATTTGAGGAAGAGGATACACATGTTTCTGACAACCCACAACACCGGGGTTTAAATGTTCTATCTCCTGGTGTGGATATGGAGATCAGAACATCTGGTGAGGCTGCCACCTCTTCTGAATCAGCATATGATGAGACTGAGGTTGGTATCATAACTAAGACCTCACCAGAGGCAACAGCTGATGAAGGACGAAGTCCTGAGGCTGGAAGTCCCCAGTTCCATGACAAAGGGACACATGCTACAACTGGTCTACACCGAGTGCATGTACATCCTGCTACAAGCAGGAGGTCAGGTGATTCAGCATCTGCTGATGATGACCTAGGCTTTTTCTACGATGTTCTTGCCCAGAACACACATCTCTAGAGGAGGAAGTCAGTAGGCTGCAAAAACTACTTGACCAACTCTCTCAAGGAGAAAGACCATCTGCCACCACACCAACCCAACAGATGGCACCTTCCTCTGAAGGTCCCTTAAACACACAACCACTACAAAATTCTCAGCCACCTGCCTCTGTTTCTGGCAGCATTTCTCAGGAACAAAACCCCCCTGAGCAAATGGATGCTATCCTCAAAATCCCCTATCTCTCATCACCACGCAGCTAACCAATTTGTTATTAAAACTATTGGTGGGAGACTTTCTTTTGTCTTACAACCCCTGGTGGAGGATGTACTGAGCCAACAACTTTCTGCTACTCAATCCCTTGCAACCAATGCATCCAAAAAGGGGGAGAGTTCAGAAGTGAAACCAAAAAGAAAGAGGATGGAGAAGGAGAGAGAGAAAGAGAAGGATAAAGAGGTGGAAAATGAGAAGGATTGTGGTATGAGGCCGAAAAAGAGAAGGAGAATGTGATTGAGAGGGAGCTGAAATTGAAAAAGTACATGAAAGTCAAAAATATTTTCATGTCACATACAAGAAAAAGAAGAGTGCTGAGAAAGAGAACAACTTGAACGAAATGGTTAAAGAGGCTGATGCTGAACACAGCAGATCAATGGACAATATCATTGATCAGCTGTTTTTGCAAGGTTTCGACACTGAAAAGCTGGATTCTGAAATAAGAAGATTAGAGATCGAAGAGATCCAACAAGATGGGCCAGCTACAGCACTATGGATAGAGAGAGACTTGAGATCATGATCAGATTTATCAGCAAATACCTTGGGAGATCATTGATCGAAGTAAAATCATGGACCAGGGACAACATCTTGGCCATAACCTCCAAGATCTGTTCGTCTGAAGCATACACTAAGGGTTTAGTAGTCGAAGCTTTGAATGAAGCAGGAGCAGGGAGCAGGACTGAGCTAGCCAAACACTCAAAAGCCACACTCACCTCCAAAATGCTAACTCAGCCTGTCAACATTCCCTCTCCAAAACAACCACAACCACAACCCCAAAACCAACTCCCTTACCCTCAAAACCAACAGCCGATGATGCACCTAAGTAGAAGAAGAGAAGGGTGTTGAGGCTTGTGGAAGAAGAAGAAAATGATGATGAAGAAGATAGGCTGCCGATCTCAGCTGTTCTGGAGTTGCCTAAGGCCAAAGATCTCTCTCTTGCAATAACTCCTAAGCAACAAAGAGATGCAATCAAAGTGAAATTGGAAGAAGAAGAACAACACAGATTGCACGATGAATAGTTATTGAGGAGAGTAGATAAAGCATATTCAGCCACTTCCTCCATTATCAATATGAAGAAACAAGCTCAGACGATCTATACTCTTAGACATACTTTTCAGTATGTGAAAGAAAGAGTAAGAATTTGGCCTGATCCTAGGGTGGCTCACACATACAAAAGAAAAACATCCCTCAGAGATACAGGGTCAAGTCAAAAAGATTGTAGATGAAGTGATCTCCTTGGCCATTGTAGTTTCACCCTGGGAAATCTTGGAAGATTTCAAAAAGGCCTACACCTCAAACATGCCACCATAAAAGATGCTAGAGAACAGAATGATCAAAAAAGGGCTGGTGTATAAGAGGTTGAATGAGATCAGAAAGGATGAGTTACCACTGCTGTTAGAAGGTCATCATCCTGATGAATTTGCTTATAGACAGATTACAACAGTGGTACTCAAAAATGGAAAACAGGTCAAATTCCTGTGAGTACTATGGGCCTGAAGGATTCTTCGATGGTGAGGCAGAGGAGCTCACCATGGAGGAACAAGTTTTATTTTTGGAGGCCTACACCAGGGAATCCTACAAGCTCATAGTTGGGAAGTGAGTCTCATGGATGGGGGAACAGCTAGTGTCCAATTCCCCAATACAGAGCTCCCATCCATACATTGCCAACCAAATCATCAGAGACTCATTCCCAGGCCAGTGCGTATATGGGTCATCTTCTCAACTGAACAAGAAGCAAAAAGACCAACCATTCTGCCAACAATAAGTGGGAAAATAAATCAATTAGAGGTTTTGGCTGCATTGGTTCAGGGGGAGTTTGTTGGACCAAAAGAACCAATGAGCCAAGATCAGAAAACCTCTAAGTCCCACATGATATCAAAACATCTGCTGAAGGCTTCATCAGCAGTTCGACAAGTGCTGAAGACTTCAACAGCTGAAGATCAAGTACTGAAGACTTCAACAGCTGAAGACTAAAGGCTCAAGCTCAACAGCTGAAGAACACAAGTGCTGAAGCTCAACAGCTGAAGAACACAAGTGCTAAAGCTGAAGACCAAAGTACTGAAGTACAACAGCTGAAGAGTCCACAAGTGCTGAAGATCAACAACTGATGTACAAAGTGTGTAGACAAAGACTGAAGACATCAGCTGATGACATCTACTGAAGTCATCAGCTGATGAACGTCTGAAGTTCAAGTCTGAAGACCAAGTACTGAAGTTTTAGTAGTTTGTCACAATAGCTGAAGAGTACTTCTTCAGTAGTTGTGATATCAGTAGTTTTATGTTTTTACTTTCAGTAGTTTTGTAAAACGACTGAAGAGCTTGTTCTTCAGTCGTTGTAGTTTCAGTAGTTTCTTTTCGGTAGTTGTAGTAACTCATAACACTTAGTATTTTTGTAAGAAGATGTCAGCTATTTTGACATCTTGAGTAGTTGTGTTTCAGTTGTTTAAATAATTCTGTTAGATGTCACTATCAAGTGACATTAGCAGACGTCACATCTCCTATATAAGGAATGTTCCACCACGCCATTCCTATATAAGGGATAATTGACCAGATTGTATGCGTGACATTTTGCCACCACGAAAGCGTGTGATTGAATGAAATATTCTTTTTGGAGAAACTTTCTCTCTCTATGACTAATTCTATTCATTGCAATATCTTTGGTATTCTTGCTCGAATTGTGCTAGTTAGTACTCTATTCCGCTGCTGAAATAATTCGAATCGATCAAACTAGATGCTGAGATCCTATCAATAAATACCGACCTCAATTGCTTGCAAAGTCGTATCCATTTTCATTTTCACCTTGTTTTCCATTTTTCTTTCATCTTTTCAAGAGTTCTTTCAATAGTATTTGGTCAAGAGGTTAGTATGCTAATTCCTTTGATTATGAAAGTCATTTGCATGTAGTTAGGTGATTAGGTCTCTTTTAGAACCGAAATCCTAGTAATTATCTGTAAAGACTTGTTCTTAAACGTTTTATGGAATGATGAATGCTTTCAACCTACTGGTTCATGATTATTTTTGTAAGTAGATTAGTGATAATTAGTATGTTTTGTTAGTTAATTAGTTGTTTTCTTTTATTGTTAACAAGACTATCTTCATAATTCGTGGTGAAATATTTGTCAATAATGTTCAAGAGTTTCTAGGTGGTATTAAACATAAAATATATTTTTGGGTATCTTGAATTATTAACAATGATTAAAATGTTAAATGTATAATCTTTGATTTCTAAATCAAGAAAATGTTAAACCCATGCTTAATCTACGATTTACAAACACAACCACGCATGCTCGAGTCAAGATTACATACCTTATCATGTTAACCGCACCCCCACTTTTCACAAAACGCACCCCCATGTTCAACAATTTTTTTTCCTTGGATAATAAACTTTTAACTATTTTTGAACATGACTAGAATCATTATGATGTTATGTCTTGAAAAACACATGATTTTCACTAACATCATGAAACTGCTCAAGAAATTTGTCTTGTCTACATTAACTTATTTTTAAAATTTCAGGATGAATCATCCCTACTTAAATTTTGAAGGGAGCCGCGAGAGATGGTGTCATGATAGACTTCAAAGACTGCTACAAAGGGTTGAAACATCCGACTTACAATCCGATGAAGAAACACGAGCGGCAGTCGGACAGCTAGAAAGATACAATTCATTATTAAGTGTTCAGTGGAAGCATTTATTCTCACAAAATATACCTTCTTTTATGAACTAACTCTTGAATTTTTAGCATCTTTCAAATTTAGCATGAAAGACTCTGACCCTTGGGTTAATAATGTAGTTTCATTCAGACTTGCTGGACATTGGCACAAAACATCCATTGCCTTGTTCGGTGTCTATCTCGGGATCTACACGGAACAAGAAATGGAGGAGGAAGCAATATCTGGAATGTCGGCATACCATACCTTCCCAGACGAGAAAGTAAAGATGCAGAAAGTGGTTCAATGAGGAAAGCATTTTGGGAGCAAATTGGAACTGGAGGGTTCAACTCGAGTAAAACAAAAAGCAGTCAGATACAGCACCCGCTGTTGCGACACATTCATCGGTTACTTAGTCATTCCATAACAGCTCGTGGTCAAAGCGTGGGAGTTGTTAACTTGAGGGACTTGTTCATTTTATATTGTATGGTTAATCAGTTGTCATGTAATATTGGGTATTGGTTTGTAATCATTTTGCTATGAATGCTATTGTAGGTGCTCCAACACCCATGTTTGGAGGAAGCTGGATTTGAACTTATACTAGAGCTATGGTTATAACACTAAAGGAACTAAAGGACTGATGTCGGGACTGTTAGAGTTGAGCATTTACACAAGTATGTACATGGTGACAAGCCTACCAAATGGGCAACCAAGATTCATGGATAAGAAGGGACGAATCTGGGTTCCGGTGGACCCCGAATAATTATGGATCTCGACATGCCAATACGGCCGGAAGGAGCCGGAGCTGGATCTTCAGGTTCACTTACAAGGGAATTCCCAAACATGTTAGACCTTTACGAGTCAATACAAACAACTAGTGACCATGCAAGCCGATCATTTGAATAGGCCCAACAAGCTTTCAACCGAGTCGAAAGTCTGCATTCCCGAGTCGATGATCTCAGCAACGATGTCACGTACATGAGGAACTGAATGTACCATGAGTGGGGGGATATCCCCCCAAAAAGCCCTTGAAAGCCGTATCATTTTTGGGGACCGGACACCGTTTTTTTGTGCCAATTTATCTTTTAATTTATGTCGTTTTGTTTATTTTGTGTGTTTAGGATTTTAATGCTTTTAATAACTTGGTGACATTTCAGGTGATACCGAGGATTCAAACAACGCGAGACCAACCATACACAAGTGAAAAATTCATCATTTTTAGGGGAGTTATTTCATTACCCTTTCTCGATCTTGAATATGTTAATCACATTGAAGACAATGTGAATTTTAAGTGTGGGGATGGGAATAATGCATTTGACTTTGCTAAAAAGGTCCAAATTTAAAACATTTAAGAAAAGATCATTTACCAAGTAATTTTTGTGACAAAAAGCCAAAAATCTAATATAATTTTTGATAAACAAAATTATAAATAGGCGTTTTCGAGAAATAAAGAAGTAAATTCATGACCTCAAAATAAAATTGAAAATGTTTTTTTTGTGAAATCCTTAAAAGCAATAATCTAATCTAGTAACATATTTAATCATGTAAAATGAAACACTTGTACCCAATTCCATCCATATGTGAGTTTATTTTTAAGCCTTAAACATCTTTTAAAAATTGCAATTCTAGTTTCATTCTGGATTTAATTGAGGGTGCCATATGATACTGTGAATAGAACTTGCTTTGGGTATGCAATTCAAGACCTTAATTAGTATTTGTCGCATAAAAATGAGTTAGGCACCTCGTGACCTTAACCATTCGAGCCCCAACCATTCTCTTTAACTTTCCTTACCCGAACATCAACTTTAGTTAGCCCCGTTGAGCTTAAACGTTTTTATCTTTAAATCACCCGAGCCATCATGTCACTTAACCAAAAAGCATTCAACAAAACTCATTTTCATTAAAGACATGTATTGGCCTTTTACCGGCAGACCTTAAAGAACTGGAACGCATTCTTTTGATTTCGATTTGCTTTGTTGCCTTCATCATGCAATACCGGGACTTCCCCCGGAAATCCGCGAACAAATTTTCAATCTCATGTTCGACGCAAGAAAGAATGGTGAAAAAAGGAACAAGTTCCGCCAATTTGTGGAATTTCAAAAAGCGCAAAAAGAGACGGGCAAAAAGATATGAAAGACACCCGAATTGTGGAAATTGGTCTCATAATGGAAAATGCAAAAAGAATCAAACTGAATCTCAATACGAATACACAGAACTAATCTGATTGGGAGTTATTAGGCTTCAAGCCGAACGATCCTTGAGAAGGAAAGTTTTGTGTATATTCGGGTAAAAGATGAAGTATGATTCTTGAAAGCAAAATACGGTCTTGACAATCTGACCTTAAACGAGTCCTTAAGCTAGCATATCCCTTCTAGCTAGAAGTATTGTACAGGTAACCTTTATTGCTTTCTTTGTAGTTTATGTTAGAAAAATAAGCCAAGACCGTCGTCTTAAGCAATTAGCCACTTTTTCCAAATATCCATACCCAAGCCCGAGCCAAATTACAACCCATCAAAGACCTAATGATTTATGCAAGTAAATATCTAAGTAGGTGGAGATTTGATCACTTAACAAGAATATGATTTCACACATATTCATACTAGGCAATTGAGTGTATTAGGCATACTTAATCTTGATTATGACTCCATATATTGAGCCGAGTGTGAGTGCATCTTGTGAGAAGTGTGGATTTTTGCATGATAATAATCTTTACTAACCTATTGCTTGCTAGGATATCATTTTACATGTGCTTAGAATATTTATATTTGGATGAAAATAATGTTTACTTGTGTATTTCTCGAAGAACATGTTTATAATTTGTTTTATTTGGTTTTTGGTGGATTTGTCATTTTAAGTGATTTTTGCTTGAGGACAAGTAAAGTTCAAGTATGGGGATGTTTGATTTGCTCCAAATTATACATAAAAATCCTATCTAAAGCACATCACTATTCCTTAATATCTTCCTTAAAATGATGAAAATATACTTAAAAGTCTTAAATTGTGTTTTCATGTGATTAAAAGGGCAAGGTGGACAAAAGAAGCATATTTAACAAGAAATTGAAGCAATCCAAGCTTTGGAATCCAAGCATGGGGCCGTGCCTCATTAAGCACGCTCCCATGTCTTGCCAGTAACACACCCCCGTGCTAAATTAACACACCCCCGTGCTTGGACATCTGACAAGGACAAAAGTATTGTCCCGTAAAAGTAGACACGGGGCCGTTCCCCATAAGGCACGGGGCCGTGCCCCACCTCCAACACGGGGTCGTGCCCCATTTAGCACGGGGCCGTGCCCGACACAACCTACATGTACGAGCCGACCAACTTTCGTAAGCATTGTACTAGCACGGGGCCGTGCCTTTTAGGCATGGGGCCGTGCTTAAACACTCCAGAAAGCCTATAAATAGAAACCTAAGTTCACCATTTTTGGCAAGCTTTGGTGGGAGAGTTACTCTGCAGAACTGTCTCAGGAATCAAGACTTCAAGGTCATTCGGAGGCTCTAGAGGTGCATACAACACTTAGAAGAAGCTCGAGATCATCAAAACGCCATCCATTGGGGACTATCGGTTTGATTGTTCCATTTCACCGATGATTATATATCTATCTTCTTTGTTATATGTTGTTATGTTGAAGCTCATTATGTGCTAAACTCTTTATATCATCCTAATCGGATGAAACTTATATAATTGTGATGAACTAATGGTGTGATAAATATTATGTTATTGTTATGGTGGTCTTGGGAAAACTATTGATGGGTAGCATCTACATTTGAATGGGAAATTATAAATTTATGGTTTGTGATTGTGATCGACATACATAGTTGAAAAACTGTATGATTAACTTTCACTCGCGAAACTGGTCTTCATAATAAATCAATGGCTAATGAACTAGAAATGGTTATTAGAAATCATATCACTTTAACTTTTTGATCATTTGCGGGTTCCCTTTTATTAGTTTGGAAACTTCAGTAATTGTTACGGTTTTCGAAAATTAATGGTATGTTAGGAAGGAACTTGATCAACTATCTTCTTAACATTAAGTTATGTTTTCAGAAATCGTATGTCAAATAGGTCACAAAAGATGTACCTACATTACTAGGGCTTTGATCTGAGCAGTAAAACATAGCCTTACAGGATCAAGTCACTACGGTAGTAGGACAGACGAGGAATCGCGCCAGCTCATCTTTCTAAAAATTAACATAATTACATTAATCTATATCTTTAAATCACCCCACCAATTCATCATGGTTAAATAAGTGGAATCTAATTAGGATGATAACTTTTATTCCCTGGTTTTAAATCCAAACGCTTCAAATCTTAGTTTACTTTCTTTCTATTATTGTTTATTTTTAAATCCTAAAAATCTTTCTAATGAAAATTATCATTTTGTTTAACAAAAACCAAATCTGATAGTCAAACATCAAGTTTGTTGAGTAGGCTAGTTGTGTCCACGGATTGATACTCGGTTCTTACCAACACAATATTAACATATGACAGGTACACTGCCTTTTATGTGTGTGGTTTAGTATTAGTAATAACCAATTAAAACTAAATCTGTGGAATAAATCTTTATCAAAATTTATATACTATTTGCACTCCATCATTTATCTTTCCTATGGCTTTACGTTGAATGTTAATGAACGAAGTGAAGTAATATGTAACATAAAGTGAAATATAAAGAAAAGAGGAACATGAAGTAAGAATGCATGCATTAATGAAAGATGAAAGTAAAGGAAGTCTTGCAAGCATAGTATGTCGGGACACGCCATTAAAAGGTGTTAGCCCAACGGTGTGCGGGTTCGCTACCCCGGGAGGATGCACATCGGGGTCTTTCTTTCTGACTGACCATTTGTATAGCCCCATTGTTGCATACCCTAGGTAGTGCGACCAGAGGTGCGATGCACCGTTATAGCTGGTCTATGATAGACCTAGGTCCAGTATCAGGAATAGCTGGGTATTGCACATGGCAGTGGTACACCTAAACTCTACCCTAGGTACTGTGATTAGAGGTGCGACACACCGTTATAGCTGGTCTATGATAGACCTAGGTCCAGTACGAGGAAATAGCTGGGTAACATTTATGGTTGATGGAAAAAAAGAGATAACGATGAAAGAATGAATGCATGAAAGATTAAAGAAGATAATAATGATATTATCTATGTGTACATATGTTGTGTGATCACATGTTAAAGAAATGAATGGTTTAATGAAAGAAAAGTATGTTTTAATGTAAAACTAGAGGTCACTCAACAGCGCGGGGCAGCTACTTGGCATTGGGATGGCATTCTTTTGTAAATGTTTTTGCATGATAATATGAACAAATGAAATTGTGTAATGAATATTGTATTATTTTGTAGAAGCATTGTTAATGAAAATGTTGTTTTAAATGTTTCCGCTGCAACGTTTATTTCATGTTAATGTACTTGTATGTTTTATGAGCAATGATTGGCCAGCTGTAAGCGTCCCCGGAACGGGGCCTTACAAGTTGGTATCAGAGCCAAATTTTAAGTAGAATGGGTAAATTTTCAAGATAAACCTAAACTTAAACTGAAAATGGGACGGAAAGGGAAGGGATGTCAATCTGAGTAGCTACGTGCCATTAGGTATTTTCGTAAAGTTAACCGGGATTACGTGCTCATGTTATGTGGTATGTGTTGCTGGTAGAATTAGATACTGATGTAGTCAGGATAAGTAATGCTTGGGGTATGAAGAGTAAAGTAAATGGATAATCACAACTAGCCACTGTAATTAGGGACTTATTATACTTGACATAAACAGAGTTCTTTCCTTGAATGATGGTGTTGGTGTTTGAATCTGTCAGCGTGTGTGTGAGGATGGCTGGTGGTAGATCATCTAAAGCTTCGCGTGGTGAGGGTCGTGCTGCTGAACCACGAGTTACGAGAGGAAGGACTAGGGCCGGAAAGGTGGTTCATGAATAACCAGAAACCCCTCATTGGGAGGGCGGAGATGAGAGTGCTAACCTGAGAGCCTCAATGAAGGAGGCAGTTATGGAGGAAGTGCATCAAGTCATGCAGACGATTCTACCATTTGTGGTGACCAAAGTGATAAAGGCAGTTAGAGAGGCATAGAGAAAGGAAAGGAGTAGACCTACGGGCGAAAGAAGACAGCTTGAGACAGAGGCGGTTGTGTTTGATGACGAAGAAGAAGAGGAAGAAGAAGAGCCTGTGCAGGAGGCGGCACGGGGCTGTAACTATGGGACATTTCAATGGTGTAAGCCCCCTACTTTCAACGATAATGGCACTACCGCTGCTGCTCACCGATCGGTGAGAGAAATGGAAGATGTTTTAAATATCAGCGAGTCCCAGGAGGATCAAAAGATGAAGTTCGCTGTCCTTTCTTTTGTGGACTCGGCTCCTGGTGGGACAATATAGTCCAAGCCGAGGGTAGTCGGGTAATTGGGTGGATGAGATGGTCTGAGCTGAAGAAGTTGGTGATTGGGGAGTTCTGTCCTCATAGAGAGATGGATAAAGTTGAGAGGGAATTCCTGCAACTCGAGGCGGGAACGATGACACACCAACAGTACACCACCAAATTCAACAAGATGGCACGTCTAGTACCGGATCAGGTGATGCCTCTGTCACGGAAGATTAAGAGGTACATTCAGGCTTTGCCAATGGACATTTGCAGGCATATGATCGCCGCCCGACCGAGCACGTTTTGGTCGGCGGTGGATTTGGCAGGGAAGTTATATGATGAGAGGGCTGTAGTGGTGGTGGCTTAAGATAGCAGGAAGGGTTGATGTGATCAAAACTAGAATACGAAAAGATTTGGTCGGGGTAATGCCTCGACAGTTAACAAGAGGCAGGGGTGGATGACCGTCGTGTGGCCACATCGAGTGTTGGGTCAAAAGGTGCGGCAAGTGTGGAAGCGAGCATGCAGGAGAATGTAGGCTGGGATTGAACGGGTGCTTCAAATGTGGGAAGACGCGGCATATAGCCAAGGACTGTCGTACAATCCGGTGTTTTAAGTGTGGTGAAGAGGGTCACATGAGTAGGGATTGTAAGAAGCCAAGGCTGAGGGTTCTGGGGGCAAGAAGACGGGAAGTGAAGGACTGAGGACGAGCGCCAGGGCATTCACTATGACACAGGAGGAGGCTAGGACGGACCTTGATGTGTCCGGTACGTTTCTGGTGAACCAACTTTAGCTTCTGTCTTATTTGATTCGGGTGCGAGTAAAAGTTTTACTTATGGTGCTTTCTGTGCTAAGCTACCTGTTAGTAGTAGACGTGTTGATGCGCCCTTTGATGTAGAAAGTACCATAGGTAAGTCTACTAGGATTTCTGAGATGATAGATAACTGTGATGTGGAGCTAGAAGGTGATAAGTTTCCTGTTAGACCGTTCGTGATGACCTTACGTAGTTTTGATTTGGTTCTTGGAATAGATTGGTTGGCGGAGTCCAAGGCGAACATTGTGTGTTGCAAGAAGATGATTCGTTTGATAGTGCCTGACGGGAGTTTGGTAACTGTTTATGGAGATCGGGTCATGACGATCCCGAAAGTATCTCAATGGCGGTGGCGGGATTAATATTTTTAAGAAAAATACTAATTTCCAGTACTAGGACATATATTAATTATTATAAGACAATTTTTACTATAAAAATATTTTCTTTAATATTCAATCCAATTTCTCACGTATACGGTGATTTTTAACCCGAAATCGCATGTTTTACGCGCATAAATTGTATATCAACTTGTAAGGTTTATACTTTAATGCTTATGCAACCAAAGCAACCAAAGAGCTCTCTCAGAATCATGCATGAAGGATAGAGTAAAGTTACTTCGGAAGTTTTACACAACTCAAAGGAAATAAGCCAAGTGTAAATCTTCCGAAACCAACTGACAAAATCTTCTGAAGCCAAAGATAATGTATTCCAAAGCTTTAGAGACAAAGTCCTCCAAAGCCAAAGACTAATTTCTTCCAATGACAGACAAGACATGCTTTCTCTTATCACCTTTTGACAATAAAGTTGAACAACTTTCCGCTGCCACCTTTGAAGACTCATCAACTTAGATAAATTTGTGAAAAGGTCTATGCTTTTGTTCAACTGTAAATTATGGTCATTGGTATTTAACTTTCTACTTTTATACCTTTATCCTTTTTGTAATATGTTGGACCCTCAAAGGATCATACGTACCAATTCAAGTGGTTGGTTGATGCTTGTTCTGCTGGAAATTCCACAAGTCTAGGAACCAATGCGATGAAGAATCTGCAAAGTGAGTAGAAGTTTCGGCCATTTGCCTTAGTCAATGCGGATGAACATAGAACAAATGATAACACGTGTTTTTTCTTTCGCATTAACTGTAAGGTCCCGTTCCCGGGACACTTACAGCTGGTCAATCATCGCACATAAAACATTTAAGGTTTATTGGATTTAAATAATCCCACCTTTTAGGTATTGTCCAATAATAATCCCACTTTTTAAAATTCTTCTCACCAGTCCCACCTTTCATCCTATTTTTTTCTAATGGTCTTCCGTATGTTTTTTAACAAATGTTAAGTTTATGCTTAGGTGGACGTATGACGTGTCTTTTTTTAAATTAGGTGTCAATTTGATTAATTTATATTATTTAGAAAAAACCCAAGCCCTAATATAACTAACTCTATGAAATTCACCATTCCTCTCCTCTGTAAATTCACCATCATCGATCATTTTCTTTCACCATCATCGGCCCTCCGCCACCATCGCCGGCGGTCCTCCTTCACCATCATCGGTCGCCCTTTATCACCATCTCTACCCATTACTTATTCCATCACTATTTCCCTTCACTACAAATAGCGATTATATCCTCTTTTAAAGAACACATCAATTTGGGTTCATATGTAATGGTTGTAAGTAATGGGTAGAGATGGTGATAGAGGGCAACCGATGATGGTGAAGGAGGACCGCCAGCGATGGTGGCGGAGGGCCGATGATGGTGTAAGAAGATGATCGATGATGGTGAATTTCACAGAGGAGAGGAATGGTGAATTTCATAGAGTTAGATATATTAGGGCTTGGGTTTTTTCTAAACAATATAAATTAATCAAATTGCCACCTAATTTAAAAAAGACACGTCATACGTCCACCTAAGCATAAACTTAACATTTGTTAAAAAACTTAACGGAGGACCATTAGAAAAAATAGGATGAAGGTGGGACTGGTGAGCAGAATTTTAGAAAGTGGGATTATTATTGGCCAATACCTAAAAGGTGGGATTATTTAAATCCAATAAACCAACATTTAATTACATTAACTTTAATAAAATACTGCAGTTGAAACATTAAAATAACTTTTCATTCCTCTATAAATGCTTTTGCATGTTAGTACAACATTCGTTACTAAACATCGTTCGTTCGCATTACAATGCAAAAACATTATACAAGGGAATGCCATCCAAAATGAGCCAAGTAGCCGCCTCGTGCCATCCTCAGCACCTTTCCCTTCCAACTGGAAACACATAAAAGTCAGTGTTGCTAAGTGAGTTCTAATTTTAAAACAAACATGCTTTACTTTCATTTAAAACCGTTCTTTACTTTCCATCAAATCATACTATACTTTCGTACATGATCACACATCGAACGTACACATAGATAATAACATTATTATCTTCCTTTACTGTTCAACAATTTATGTCTTTATCTATTTCCGGATCAGTGTCATCAGCTATACCCCAAACGTTTGCACAAATCGGGTACTGGGCCGAAGATCATAAATAACTTCCATAACGCACACAGCCTGATAGCAGCACGGAGGTGAGTAACCACTGTAATCCATGTTCTATATCATTGGTGAGTTACAAATACTGGACCCCTGTATGTATCCTTATGGGTTAGCTAAACTACACATAGTTGAGCTTACGATTTTAGAGTCGTGCACCTTTGTACATTTTGTTTGCAAGCCTTTCTTTACTTTCTCTTTCATTAATGCATGCATTATATCATTATATTTCTCTTTTCATTATCTTTCACTTTACGTTACATAATACTTTACCATTTCCTCACAACTATAATACGTAAGCCTCAAGAAAGATAAACATACATAACATGAAACATAACCTAATCATACAAAACATCGCAATACAAGGCACCATCCTACATACATCATCGAATCATATCATACATCGGCCTCCGCATCTTCTATGACTTCAGAAAGTCAACTTACATAGCCCCTGGGAACCTCCCAAGTCAAAGCCTACGTTCCCTTTTTCCCCAAAAATTAGAAAAATAAACTAAGTCTCTAGGCGCATGGTCACTATGCAGTTTCATGGCCTTTCAAGCGCACGGGGAACACTTAGGCGCATGGGCAAGTTTCAGGTGCATTGGCACTATTGGGGTGCATGAGCAACACTTTTTCTATTCTGGACAATTCTAGGTGCATGGGCACTATGCAGGCGCATGAGCTATCTGGGCGTATGAACACTTAGTCAATTTCAACCTAAATCTAGGCGCATGAGTACTATTCGGACGTATGAGGTTTTGGGAGCATGGGACAGTTTTTAGGCCCATGGGTAGACTATCACACTTAGGCATCATAATTCAGTTCCCAATCATCACCTATCATGTTTTAAGCTTAATTCATACATCCTAAGCCTTAGAAACACAACCATAACATCATCATACATATACATAGCCCAAAATCAAACCCCACCCGCAAACACATACACTTAAACACATACGGTATAAAACCCAACTTTATAAAAACGTTCATACATGCATTTCCAGACCCAAAGCAGTTTGAAACAAGTAAAAAGGGGGTTCTAGAACTCATCTTAGCAGCCTTTAGTTATGACTTCTTCAGAACCCATTTGCAACTGAGTTAACTGCCTAGAAACCCACCAAAAACGTACCTGAACACACAAAACACACATAAGCATATAACCAAGGCATGGCCAGTGAAGAACACCATAAACACATGAATTCTTACCTTGAATTTGAACTTCTACACTTGTTCTTCAAAATCCCGAGAGTTTTCAGCTCTCCTTTCTTTCTCTCTCTAAAAGATCATAAGATATTTGTGAAGAGAGGCTCATGGGCGGCCATGCCACCTTTATCACCAACTTTTGAAGACTTTTGTCATTTTTTACACTTTTTACCCCTTAGCTTGGGTAATATATCTTTTCTTTCTTTTTCCTTCACTTTATTCTTTCTTTCTTTGACTTTTAAAATAACTGGGTGTTAATCATGGGTAATACTGTCTCATTTCCTCCTCTGCCTCCCATGTAGACTCAGATCCCTTCCTATGCTTCCACTATACACGCACAAGAGTAACAACTTTATTCCTTAACCTCTTCTCTTTACGATCAATGATCGCCACTGGCTGCTCCACATAATTGAGCCGTTCATCTACCTCAGTATCCTCAAGTGGAACAATCATATCCTCGTCTGCTAAACACTTTCTCAGATGAGATACATGGAATGTCGGGTGAATCCAACTTAACTCATCCGGTAATATAGACTATAGGCCACCCTCCTACTCGAGCAATGATTCGGAAAGGCCCTATGTATCTCGGGCTCATCTTCCCGCTTGTGAACTCTACCAAATGATACCTTTCCAAGGTGAGACCTTCAACATGACTCCATCACCCACCTGGAACTCAATCGGTATACGTCTCTTATTAGCATAGGACTTTTGCCTATCTTTAGTTGCCTTCATAAAGGCCTTGATCTTTTCCAGTTTCTCAGTCGTAGCCTCGACTACTCCAACGCTCCCTAACTCTTTATGGCTAATATCACCCAAACGCATGGGCGTTCTGCATCTCATACCATATAGCATCTCATAAGGAGGTATACCAATGCTGGCATAGACTATTTTATATAAGACTCTGCTAGTGGTAAATGGTCATCCCAACTTCCCCCAAAGTCAATGACGCATGCCCGAAGCATATCTTCCAACATCTGAATAGTCCTTTATAACTGACCATCAGTCCGAGGACGATAAGCCGTGCTAACATCTAACCTTGTCCCGATCGCATCATGGAATTTCTTCCAAAAGTTAGATGTAAATCAGGTGTCTCGATGAGACACAATGGACACCGGCACATCGTGACGAGTAACAATCTCCTTGATGAATAGATCCGCTAACCTTTCGGAAGAATACTTCTCGCGATCGGTAGGAAGTGAGCACTTTTCGTCAAATGATCAACTATCACCCATATGGCATCATACCCTCGCGTGATACGCGTTAGATTCGTTATAAAGTCCACAGTGAAGTGCTCCCACTTCCACTTGGTATATCTAAAGGTTGGATCTTTGCATACGGCTTTTCTTGCTCTGCCTTCACTTGCAAGCAAGTAAGGCATTTACTCACATACTTCGCAACATCGCATTGCATACCCGCCCACCAATAATCTTTCTTCATATCTTGATACATCTTCATAGCACCAGGATGAATGGAGTACCGAGTTTCACAATCCTTATCCATAATCCTTCCATGTAGATCCCCAAAACGAGGAATCCACATTCGTCAAAATCGTGTCCTAACACCTAAAGTGTTTTCACCCAGCTCCGCGACTAGACCTCTCATCCTTTGGAAGATAAGATGATCTTCCTTCAATGCCTCATCTTGAAACTCCTTGACCTGCTTCATTACCTCAGAGGTCATAATCAACTGGAAAGCTTTCACCTGACTCGGCTTGAGGCTCCCCTTTAGCCTAAGGGCATCTGCCACCATCTTGGCCTTGTCCAGATGGTAATGGATCTCGCAATCATAATCTTTTATAAGCTCCAACCATCTCCTCGCCTCATGTTCACGTCCTTCTACTCAAAGAAGTACTTCAAGCTCTTGTGGTTAGTGAATATGGTGCACTTAGTCCCGTATAAGTATACCACCATATCTTTAACGCGAAGACCATAGCTGCTAGCTCCAGGTCATGAAATGGATAATAACCTCATAAACTTTCAACTATTGGGATGCATAGGCTATAACTTTTCCTTGCTGCATTAACACATCCCAACCCCGAGTAAGAAGCATCTGAGTAAATCACCAAATCTTCGCTTCCATCGGGTAATGACAGTATTGAAGCTTTAGTCAACCTCGCCTTTAGCTCCTCTAACGCCTTATCCTAAGCTTGACCCCATTCAAACTTTACATCTTATGGGTCAACTTGGTTAGTGGAGAAGCAATCTTAGAGAAGTATTGAATGAATCTTCTGTAATAGCCAGCCAAACCCAAGAAACTACGAATCTCGGATGGCGTCTTTGGAGACTTCCATTGCATTACTGCCTCCATCTTTGACGGTCTACCATAATTCCTCAGGATTCACTACATGACTCAAAAACTGAACCTCGTGAAGAAAATGTGCACTTGGAGACCTTGGCATACAACTTCTCCCTTCTCACGTCTCCAACACTCCTCGAATGTGATCGGCATGCTCCTCCTCGCTCTTTGAATAAACACAATCACTGAATTATCTAACATCAGCCGACATAATCGATTCATCAAGTCCATAAAAGTAGCTAGCGTGTTGGGCAAAGCAAAAGACATAACGAGAAACTCGTAGTGTCCTACACGTGCAAAAATCTATTTTAGGAATATCTTGTTCCTTAACCTTCAGTTGATGGTAGCCAAATCGAAGGTCTATCCTTGAAAACCAACTGGCACCCGGGAGGTGATCAAATAGGTCATTAATTCTCGGTAAGGGGTACCGATTCTTCACCGTCAGCTTATTCAACTCACGGTAGTCAATACACATTCTCATACTACCGTCCTTCTTCATGAATAAGACCGGAGCACCCCAAGGGGAGATACTCGGTCTAATGAATCCTTTAACCAGCAACTTCTGTAGTTGCCCCATCAACTCTTTCATTTTAGTTGGAGCCAACCGAGACGATGCCTTAGCAACAGGTTGGGTACCTAGTATCAAGTCAATCTGGAACTTGATCTCGTGGACAGGTGGCACTCCTAGTAAGTCTTCGGGTAATACATGTGCAAAAGTCACAGACCACCCATACATCGGTTAGTTTCGTGTTGTGTATCCATGTCCTTTACGTAAGCCAAATAAGCACTACATCCACACCTCATGTACTTTCCCACCACCACCATTGAAATCACTTTCGGAATCATTGTGACTCGATCACCGTAAACCGTTACTGAACTCCCGTCAGGCGCTGTCAATTGAATCATTTTCTTGTGACACACATGTCCGCCTCGTAATCAGCCAACCAATCCATTCCTAGAACTGCATGGAATCCGCCTAAGGTCATCACGAAGGGCCTAACAGGAAACTTATGACCTTCTAATTTTACATCACAACCCCCTATCAATTCAGAAATCCTAATAGACTTACCTATGGCAATTTTACATCAAAGGGCGTATCTATATTCTTATTACTAACGGGCAATTTAGCCTAGAAAGTATCAAAAATAAACTTGTACTAGCACTAAAATCAAATAACATAGAGGCTAAAGTTTGCTTTACTAGAAACGTACCTGACACAACATCGGGGTCCATCCTAGCCTCCTCGTGCGTTATGGTGAATGCTCTGGCACTCGTCTTCTGCCATTCTCCTCCAGCCTTCTTCAGTCCCGAACCTTCAACCCTTGGCTTCTTGCAGTCCCTATTCAGTGGCCTTCATCGCCATAGGTATAACACCATACTCCGCATTTCTTCCCCACATGTCCGGTCCTTCCACAACGAAAACAGAATTGGATCCCACTCTACATTCTCCGGAGTGCTCTCATCCATACTTAACACACCGCCTCGACCCTGCACCGGATGTGACCACACGTCGGTCATCCAACCATGCACCATTGGTGCTTGGAGCGGCTCTGCCACGTCAAAATCGCTTCTCGTTCACATTCTGATCACCACCACCTTTCTTACTAGCTTCAATCGCCACCACAGTTCTTTCATCGTACAATATCCCCGCCAAGTCAAGAGCCGATCTAAATGTGCTCGACTGGGTAGCGATTAGGTGACTACGAATATCCATGGTAGCCCTTGGATGTATCTCTTGATTTTTCGTGATACAGGTGTCACTTGATCTCACACCAGCCGTGCCATCTCATTGAACATAGTGGTGTATTATGATGGGTCATTGTCCCCGCCTCCAACTGCATGAACTCCCTCTGAACTTTGTCCATCTCTCGGTGAGTACAGAACTCTGCAAACACCAGCCTCTTCAATTCTACCCACTTCATCCTTCCAATTGCCCGACTACCTCGGCTTGGACCATATTGTCCCACCAGCACAAAGCCGAATCCACACACGAGTGGGCAGCGAACTTCACCTTCTGATCTTCCCGGCACACGCTGATGTCGAGAACAACTCCTATCTCTCTCACCCACCGTGAGCATTGACAGCAGTGCCGTTACCATCAAAGTAGGGGGCATGCATCTTTGAAATGCCCCATAGTTAGCCTCATCCGCCTCCTACACAGGCTTCTTCTTCCTCCTCCATCGGAGAGAACCGTCTCAGTCCTCAGTCGCTCCTGTCCTCCAGAGGACGTATTCATCTCCCTTCTTTCTCCTCTTACAGCCATAATCACTTTAGTGACCACAGACAGTAAGATCGTCTGCGTGACCTGATGCACCTCTTCCATAACAGCCTCCTTCACTGAGGCTCTTAAGTAGCACTCTCATCTCCGTCCTCTAGATGAGGGTCTTGGGTTCTTCATGAATAACCTTTTTGGCCCTAGGCCTTCCTCTTGTAGCCCGTGGTTCAGCACCACGTCCACCATGGCCTCCACCACACAAAGCTTTCGATGATCTACCACCGGCCATCCCCTAACACACTATAAGATTCAAACACCAACATGGTCATTCAAGGGAATAGCTCAGTTTATGTCCATTATAGCAAGTCCCTAATTACAGTGGCCAGGTGTGATTAGCCACTTACTTTATTCTTCATACCCCAAGCATTACCTATCCTCACTACATCAGTATCCAAATCTACTAACAATGCTCAGAACAAATCACATAACATGCGCACATAATACCGGTTAACATTAGAAAATACCTCATGGTACGTAGCTACTCGAGCCGGCATCCCTTCCTTTTCCGTCCCATTCTCAGTTTAATTTTAGGTTTCTTTTGAAAATTACCATTCATTTCACTTAAACTTTGGTTATCATACCAACTTGTAAGGTACTGTTCCCGGACACTTATAGATGGTCAATCCTTGCACATAAACATATAATTACTTAACTTTAATAAAATACTACAGCAGAAATAGTAAAATAACTTTTTCATTTCAGTATAAATGCTTTTGCAAGTTAATACAACATTCGTTACTAACATCGTTTGTTCGCATTACAATGAAAAAACATTATACAAGGGAATGCCATCCAAAATAAGCTAAGTAGCCCCCCGTGCCATATAATTATTATCTTCCAGTACGTTCGTTACATTCTTCCATTCATTAATCATCGCATGGTACATTATCATTCGCCTCATTTGTTCATAACATCATTTCTTATGTTTGACCATTTCATACATATCGCACTTTTCGCACAAATCACACCTTCGCATCTTCGTAGCCGAAGTACATATCGCACAAATCGCACACATAAGGTAGCCAAAATCGCATGCTACATAGCAAACATTAAATACCACGTCGCACGTATCGGAGTATTTACCAAAACTGAACTCCCACTATGTCTATAGTCCCTTATGTTATACATCGTACATATCGCATAAATGGCACCAACGGAGTGGTCACCAAGACCGACTGCCCCTGTGTGTGTGAGAACTCTTATGGTTTAGCCAGAATCGCACACCATCTCATGGGTTAGCCAAAATCTCATGCTACATAACACACAGCAAATACGACATCGCACGTATCTGAGCAGTTACCAAAACTGAATCCGCTACTGTTTGTATGAACCCATATGAGGTAGCCAAAATCACAAGCTACATAGCACATAGTAAATACCACATCGCACATATCGGAGCAGTTACCAAAACTGAACTCCCTACTGTGTCTATGTCCCCTTATGAATTAGCCAAGATCGCATGCTATAATACACACAGTTGAGATAACAACTCTCAATGAGTGGTGAACCTACTTTATTTCTCTTGCAAGTAGTCCTTACTCTCCTTCATTCGTTCATGCATGCATTCATTCATTACATTCCTCTTTTCAGTATCTTCCACTTTACATTACTTAATACTTTCATTACATTCATTAATGCTCAACGCAAACCACGGGAATAAAATCGTACATAACAAAATAAGGAACATAACAACATACACATCAATCAAACAAGGCAACATCGCACACCCATAACATACACACCACAATAACATGACAACAAACATCACACGAATCAGTCGCATCACAACATATAACCACATGGCATCGCACATCCTCATGCATCCCCTCATCATCATCATTCATCATCTTAAGTCATCCATGCCCATCACATCATCTACAACCCCAAAGGTCCGAGCGTACATCTGCACTTTCCCGAAAGTCAGACAATACTATAGTCATTTGGGCGTATGGACCGTAGTCGGTCGCATGGTCTTCCATGCGTATGAGAACACTCAGGCGAACGGGCGTCCAGTCGCATAGCCTCCAATCACATACTTCCCATGCGAATGAACCTCAGTAGCATGACATCCAGTGTAAGGCCCTCAGCCGCATGTCCTTAATGCGAATAGCCCTTAGTTGCACACCGTTCATGCTTATGAACTTCAATCTCATGACTCACAAGCGTATGGACTCCAGTCGCATGACCTTCATCCGTATTTCATTCAGTCGCATGACCTTTATGCGCATTTCGTTCAGTTGCATAGCCCTCATGTGTATGACCGTCAGTCGCACTACTTTCATGTGAATGAATCTCATTCACATACCTTTCGTGCGTATGACCCAGTCGCACCTTATTCGGATGCATGGACCTCCATTCGGCCGTCGAGCCCTAGCTGATGCAGAATGCAGTTCATCCCGCACTGCAGCAGCCAAGTTTGACCTCCAAACTCTTCCAACCCTCTTTTAAGCTCAAATCAACCATTCTAAATCTTATTGAACATACCACAACACCATTCAAGCACAACCAAGCATGAAATCAAGCCCCAAAAGAATCATACACATACACGTACATACATAAACGGGTTTACACCCAACTCCCGAAAATGGTTGTCAGATGTGTTCCAGCCCTAAAATCATTCATAAACGTGTAAAAGTGGGGTCCTAGAACTCACACAAACAATCTCGTCGAGTAGAGCTTCGATTTGACCCGCTACACTTTGATTTTTATGTTCGAATCCACCCAAAACAAGCTTTCTCCTCTTTTTCTCTTCTCTTTTTCGTTGGCTGAGTTTTGCAATAATTGGGAGGGTGTGGGCTGCCCTCCTCCTTTTATACCCCCACTCATCCAAGTTCTTCCCGTTTGGCAAGTTTGGTCCCTCGACTTTGGACTTCATTTCTTTTCTTCTTTCGTCGGCTTTGAAAAAAATTTCAGGTGTTATAAGGTTGGCTTTGCCCGAATGGTAGTGGATCTCACATGCATAATCTTTTATAAGCTCCAACCATCTCCTCTGCCTCATGTCAAATCTTTCCCCTAAAAGAGTACTTCAGGATCTTATGGTCAGTGAATATGGTGCACTTTGTACGTACAGGTAGTGCCTCCAAATCTTTAACGCGATAACCACAGCTGCTAGCTCCAAATCATGTGTAGGTTATTGACCTCATGAACCTTCAAACTACCGGGATGCGTAGGCTATAACCTTTCCACTTGAATTAACACACACCCAACCCCGAGTAGGAAGCATCAGAATAAACCACTATATCTTCACTTCATTTGGTAATGACAGAACAGAAACTTCAGTCAATCTCACCTTTACTCCTTAACGCCTTCTCTTATGCTTGACCCCATGAAAGTTACATCCTTACAGGTCAACTTGGTTAGTGGAGAAGCGATCCTAGAGAAGTCTTGAAGAATTGTTGGGTAATAGCCCACAAACCCAAGAAACTACGAATCTCGGATGGCGTCTTTGGAGACTTCTGTTTCATCACCGCCTCCCCCTTTGTCGGTCCACCATAATCGCTTTAGGATTCACCACGTGACCCAAGAATTAGAGCTCACGCACCGGAATGCACATTTGAAAATTTAGCATATAACTTCTCCCTTCTCAACGTCTCCATCACCACTCGAATGTGACCGACATGCTCCTCCTCACTCCTAGAATAAATCAGGATATCATCGATAAAACAATCACTGATTTATCCAACATTGGCCGACACACTTGATTCATTAGATCCATAAAAGCAGCTACCGCATTGGTCAAACCAAATGATAGACCGAGGAACTCATAATGACCATAATGCATGTGAAAAGCTATTTTAGGAATATCCCGCTCTTCCACTTGTAGTTGATGGTAGCCCGATCAAAGATCTATTCTTAAGAACCAACTGGCACCTTGAAGCTGATCAAACAAATCATCAATTCTCGGTAAGGGGTATCGGTTCTTATCATCAACTTATTCAGCTCATGGTAGTCATACACATCCTCATACTAACGTCTTTCTTCTTTAAGAATAAGACTGCATCACCCCAAGGAGAGAACTCGGTCGAATAAAACCCTTATCAAGCAGGTCTTGCAACTAGTCTATCAACTCTTTCATCTCAGTCGGAGCCAACCAATACGACGCCTTAGAAACAGGTGGGGCACGCGGTATCAGATCAATATGAAACTCGATCTCTCGGTCAGGTGGCACTCTTGGTAAGTCTTCTCGAAACACATCTGAGAAGTTACACATCACCGGTACATCGCACAGTTATGGTTTTGGCGTGTCCACATCTTTACGTAAGCCAAGTAGGCACTACATCCACGCCTCATGCATTTTCCCCCACCGCCATTGTGATTACTTTTGGGATGGTCGTGACCCTATCCCCATAAACCGTCACCAAAATCCTGGCAGGCTCTTTCAAACGACTCATCTTTTTGCGACACACAATGTTCGCCTCGTAGTCCGCTAGCCAATCCATCCCAAGAACCACATTGAAACCACCTAAGGTCATCATGAATGGTCTAACAGGAAATTTATTACCTTGTAATTCCACATCATAGCCTTCTATCATCTCAGAAATCCTAGTAGACTTACCTATGGCAGTTTCTACATCAAGAGCGCATCTATATTCTTACTACTAACATGTAATTTAGCAAAGAAAGCAACAAAAATAACATTCACTAGCACCATAATCGAATAACATAGAGGCTAAAGTTTGGTTTACTAGAAACGTACCTGACACAACATAAGGGTCCATCCTAGCCTCCTCCTGCGTCATCAGAACGCTCTGGTGCTTACCCTCGGTCCTTCACCTCTATTCTTCTTAACCCAGAACCCTCAGCCCTCGGCATCATACAGTCTGTATTCATGTGGCCTTCTATGCCACAATTAAAACATCAGACCGTACGATAGTCCTTTGCTATATGCCCCGTCTTCCCACATTTGAAGCATAAGTTCGATCGCAGCTTACATTCTCCAATATACTCCTTTACACATCTACCACACTTCTTTGACCCCACACTAGATGTGACCACACGACGGTCATCCACCTGTGCCTTCTTCTTACTCGACGGGGCACCACCCTGACCAAACCTTCTTTTAATCCAATTCCGATCACTACCACCTTTCTTGCTACCATCGATCACCACCAAGTACTTTCATGAAACAGTCTCCCTGCCAAATCAACGCCGACCTAAACATGCTTGGCCGGGCAGCGAACATGTGCGTGCGGATATCTGCGGAGATCTTGACAAACGCGTCACTTGGTCCGGCACTAGACGTGCCATCTGATTGAAGTTGGTGGTGTACTGCTGATGTGTCATTGTCGATTTCCTGATGAGGACAAAACTAGTCAATCACCAATTTTTTCATTTCTAACAATCTCATCCTCCCTATAGCCCGACTACCCTCAGCTTGGATAATATTATCGCACGAACACAGAGTCGAGTCCACGAAGAGTGGGCAGCAAACTTTACTTTCTAATTCTTCCAGCACTCACCGGTGAGTAGCAGCAGCAGTGCCATTACAATCAAATGTAGGGGGCTTGCATCATTGAAATGCCCCGTAGTTATAGCCTCGTGCCACCTCCGGCACAGGCTCTTCTTCTTCCTCTTCTTTTTCGTCATCAGACAAAACCGTCTTAGTCTCGGGCTGTCTTGTTTCGCCCGTAGGTCTGCTTTGCTCTTTTCTTTCTCCTTCCCTCATAGCCTTGATAAATTCGGTCACCACAGACGGTAAGATTGTCTGCATGACCTCATGAATCTCTTCAACAACAGCCTCCCTCACCGAGGCCCTTAAGTTGGCACTCTCATCACCACCCTCCAATGAGGGGTCTCTAGTTCTTCATGAACCACCTTTTCTGCTCTAGGCCTTCCTCACATGACCCGTGGTTAGCACCACGTCCACCACCACCACGTGAAGCTTTTGATGATCTACCACGGGCCATTCTCCACACACACATTGAAAGATTTAAACACCAACACGGTCATTCAAGGGAAAAACTCAGTTTATGTCAAGTATAGTAAGTCCCTAATTACAGTGGCTAGTTGTGATTAGCCACTTACTTTAATCTTCATACCATTAGCATTGCCTATCCTTACTACATCAACATCCAAATCTATGAGCAACATATAAACCATATAACATGTGCACTACCATTAAGAAAATACCTGATGGCACGCAGCTACTCGGATTGGCATTCCTTCCCTTCCCTCCCATTCTCAGTTTAAGTTAAGGTTTATATTAGAATTTTACCCGTTTCACTTAAACTTTAGCTCTGATACCAACTTGTAAGGCCCCGTTCCCGGGACGCTCACAGCTGGTCAATCATTGCACATAAAACATATAGTTACATTTAACTTTCATAAAACATCGTAGTGGAACATCAAAATATATTTTCATTTTGTTAAAATGCTTTTGCAAGTTAATACAATCATTCATTACACATTTTCATTTGCTCGCACTACAATGCAAAAACATTAACAAATGAATGCCATCCAAAATGCCAAGTAGCTGCTCCACACCATCCTCAACAATGCTCACCTGCCAACTAGAAAAATGCATAAAAGTCAAGGTTGCTGAGTGAGTTCTAGTTTTATAATAAAACATATACTTTACTTTCATTAAAACCGTTCTTTACTTTTGCATGTCAACACACATCATACGTACATGTAGATAATATCATTATTAACTTCATCATTCATTTATTCATTAACTTCCATTCATTCATGCTTTCTTACTTTCATTCATACGTTCGTCATTACTTCTTTTCATTCCATCAAAAACCATGAACTTTACCCCACCTTCGTGCATAAAAAGGATACTGGGTCGGGGACTATCATAGACCCCCTGTCATGGCGCATAACAGCATGGCCACACTACCTAAGGGTAAATTAAGGTGTACCATTGTCATGTGCTATACCCACCGTCATGCATAAAGCAGATACTGGGCCGAGTTCTATCATAGACCTCCCGTCATGGCGCACAGTAGCCTGGCCACAGTATCTAGGGTAAGCGACAAAGGTTCTATACAAATGGTCGGTCATAATGACGGACCCCAGTGTGTATCTAGGGTAAGAAACACCCTTCATTGGGTTGTGTTTCCGCATACAAGGCTTGCAAGACTTACTTTACTTTCCTTCATTCATTAATGCATGCATTCATTCATCATGTTCCTCTTTTCATTATCTTCCACTTTACATTACATAATACTTTCATTTCATTTATTAACATTCAACGTAAAGCCATGGGAAAATAAATATACCCAATAATGAACATCAACATACACAGTCAACATCATCATAGAGGGCATCATACATACATCACACATACATTATACCATCATGCATAAGCATTAATCTTACATCATAACATGCCCATGAAATCATCTCTGACCTCAAAAGTCTACTTACATAGCCCCCGAGAACCTCCAAAGTCAAAGCCTAAATTTCACCTTTTTCCCCAAGGAGTCAGAAAATATTCTAAGTGTCCACCCACATTTGTTTTAGTTCGTCCGCATTTTCCTTTTTGTTTATCCGCATTTGTTTAGTTCATCCACATTTATTTTATTTCATCCGTATTGACTATTCATCCGCCAATCAAATGAACAATACTGGGTTCATTGCAACTCCACCAATCAATCATCCTTGAACCTCATCTCAACCTCCTAGAGTCATTGTTGCTCCTCAAACTCCGAGAGTCAATATTGTTCCTCAAACCAATCTTGAAGACTCAAGATCAGAAGAACAAAAGGCAACTTACAATGCTTTTGTTGCAAGCTTTGAAACCTCTGCTCATCTTATTCAAGAAGATCTGGAGGAAATAGATCCTGATGATGTGGAAGAAATGGATGTACAATGGCAAATGGCCATGATTGCAATGAGAGCTAAGAAATTCTTCAGAAAAGGAAGAAAGCTGAGCCTGAATGAGAATACAAAACTTGGATATGTTAAATCCAACGTGAAATGCTTTAACTAGGGCATGGCTAGCTATTTCTCAAGAGAGTGTAATGCCCCCAAGAGAAACAACTATGAGACGAACTCTCTAGCCAATCATCCTCACAGCCTAACTCAAGCTTCCACTCCAACAACCAACAGTAGCAGTATCCTCAACACCAATCATATCATAATCCACCCCAACTGACAAATCAAGCTCATGGAAGCAGTCAGTCTTTAGCCAGTGCCCTTGTAATAAAGCAAGATGGAGTTTGTGACTGGAGTGTGTATGCAGAGGAAGTCAAGCCTCAATTTCAAAATCATGCTCTTATGGCTCACATCAATGATGGACCATCTCCAATGCCTACTGAAGTAAAATTTAGCCTTTGTAGTGAAAAATGCATTAATGAA
Source organism: Flaveria trinervia (assembly GCA_025506515.1). Lineage (NCBI taxonomy): Eukaryota > Viridiplantae > Streptophyta > Magnoliopsida > Asterales > Asteraceae > Flaveria > Flaveria trinervia. The sequence continues at coordinate 98,071 of JACCIX010000497.1, forward strand.
TTGCAAGGGTATAGAGAGCATAATCATAAACTGGCTGATAAAATCAAAGAAGAAAAGGTGAAATCAGAGACGAGGAAGAGAGAAATAAAAAACTTTCAAATCAAAATTAAATCTCTCATCTCTATTATAGAAAAACTGCTTGGGGAGAAGTATACCCTTCTAAAGCTCAACAATCTATGACTGAAGTGAAACTTGAAAAGTTTCAAACGTCTTCAGTCAAGTTGCAAGAGATGCTTGATTCCCAAAAGAATCCAAAGGACATGACATGGATTGGGTATAATTCATGTCCTCCACCATACAATGACAATTACACTGTCATACCTGAATCTGTCTCACCCTTTAAAGCAATTGAACCTAAAACTATGAAACCTAAATCTCTAGTAAAACAGGCGACAAATCCTCAAAACAACCTGATGTTTATGTTGAAACCAATGAGGATAAAATCAAGTTAGGTCACCCAATCAAAATCAAAAGTGTTCAGACAAGACAGTGAGTGTCATGAAACCATCAAGCCCTGTAAAAGCAATTGTACCTTTTTATAAAATTCATACCATCTGTTTTACAAGGCAAAAAAAATATGTCAAGATAGTGAAACCCACTACTAAGAGTAGTTCTGATAATGAGATCATATCTCCATAAAAATCAAGCAAATCATAAAATCTTTCACTGCAAAAGTAACAAACTATAACACTGAGTTCAACACATAAAACATCATCAGACCCTCAGTCTTCAAGATTATGCACGGAGTTACGTTTGATATGTGTAACAAGGAACATGTTGACCAATGTGAGAAAGAAGTGAGAAATAGGTTGAAGAAACAGAAATATCCCACACAATTGAACAAAAGTAGTGTTGTGAAGCAAACTACTAAAAGGGCTGATTCTGATTCATCACCTAAAGAAAAGAAAGTGACTCATGAAAAGAAAATGTCACTTAAGTCACACAAGGAAAAATCTAACTCAAGAAACAAACAAATGTATTGTGATATTTTTGATATGTTCAATCACAAGATAGATAAATGCTTCTTCAATCAATATTGTTCTATCTGTGATATGAATAATCACTCCACTAAAAATTGCTATTTCAACAGTATTGTTCAATCTGTGACATGAACAATCACAATACATCTGATTGTTACTTTAATCAGAAGAGGTTGAGAATTCCCCAACACAAGCCCATATCAAAAACATCTACTGTGATGCACTCTGTTAGACCTCATCTTCATAATACTCAATCTAGGACACCTAGATCAACAAATGACATAAATAACTTGAAGGAATTAAGGAAGGGTCAAAGAAATCATCTCATAATGAAACACAAACTTAAGCTTCGTAAGCAAAAACCAACTTTTAATAATGAAGCTCGAGCTAAATTTTTACAAAGAAATAGAGACTAACGATTTCATTATTCATCTAAATCCTCAGTAGATGTTGATGAGATGACTCAATCAATTCATCATAAAAAATCTCCCAGAACACCTCCATCCAAATCACAATTCAGAGGGAAATACCAGGAGGTCACTATCATGAATAGGAATGGGAAACCCAAGACCATCATGGCTTGGGTTCCTCATTGTAATTAGTTCTTTTTGTTTGTAGGTTCATCCACACAGGTCTAATAGCCTATGGTACATAGATAGTGGATGCTCTCGACACATGACTGGAGATCATTCCATCCTTCATGACTTCAAGTACATACAAGGAACTACTGTGGCATTTGGTGGTGATTCAGAAGGTGGTAGAATTACTAGAGAAGGATCTGTGATAAACAAGATGTTGAGCTTTGACAGAGTGAATAAGTGTGAACAACTGAATTTCAATATGCTAAGCGTGTCTCAAATCAGCAATAAAAAATATTCCACTCACTTTACAGACACTCACTGCTACATTCTGAAACCTGGACTTCAGATCCCCGAAGTATGGGTTGTCTTAAAGACTCCAAGGAAGAATAATACATATGTCTTAAACTTGTGTTCTGTATCACTTAAGGAAGAAACATGTCTTTTGTCTAAAGTATCGTTTGATGAGTCACAGCTCTGGCATAGACGTTTGGGGCACACTAACTTTAAAAATTTGAACAAGTTAGTCAGAGGAAACCATGTCATTGGTCTTCCTAGAAAAGAATTCAATTTTATTGATCAATGTTCAGCGTGCCTCAAAGGAAAACAACACAAATCATCTCACAAAACCAAGCTGGTGAACACTAAAAATACTCCATTGAAGTTACCTCACATGGATCTATTTGGACCAACTCATGTAATGAGTATGGGAAAGAAACAGTATTGTTTAGTGATCATTGATGACTTTTCTCGATTCACATGGGTGTTCTTCCTACTTCATAAAAACAAAACATCCCAAATCATTCAGGAATTTATCACTAAAATTGAAAATCAACTTGATCTTAAGGTCAAAATAATAAGAAGTGATAATGGTACAAAGTTCAAAAATGAAAATATGAGTTCATTTTGTGCAACCAAAGGCGTTGCTCATCAATTCATTGCAGCAAGAACTCCTCGACAAAACGGGGTAGCTGAAAGGCGAAATAGAACACTGATTGAAGCAGCAAGAATGATGTCAGCCGATGCTAAACTTCCAATCACCTTCTGGGTAGAAGCAGTTAACACATCGTGCTTTGTGCAAAATCGAACTCTTATTGTTAAAGAATGTAACATCACACCTTATGAACTGATCTTTCAAAGGAAATCATTTATTGGATTCCTCAAATGATTTGGTTGTCCAGTCTTAATGTTAAACACCCGTGATCATTTGGGAAAATTTTCATCAAAGTTTGATGAAGGATTCTTTGTAGGTTATTCGTCTGTCTCAAAGGCTTAAAGAGTGTTCAATCCTAGATTGAACATTATTGATGAAGCGACAAATGTTCAATTCGAGGAATATTCATTTCCAAAATCGACAAATGGTCCTGACTGGTCGTTTGATATTGACATATTTACAAAATCATTTGACCAATTTCACTTGTCTAATGCAAGAAATATACATTCAGGTGACAATTCATCAACTGTAGAAAGAAGAGAAAATTATCCAATGATTCCACCTACATTTGATGAACATATGAATGAAGACGTTCCTCTTCAAGCTGATCCCATCAAACAACTGTCACAAACCCTTAGTGTTTCTTCTCATGAAGGTCCCAACCTGGTACCATCTCACTTAGATGACTTGTCAAATGAGTTCAGAAATCAAAAACAGGCTTCTCATCCAGTAGAAACACAAGGTGCATCAAATGATGCAAGCAATCTCAGTGCTGCTAAACATGTAGTAGTTACTGAAATAGAAGTTGACAATCTTCATAATTCAACAACAATACAAGATGAATATGCCTCTGACCATAATGAACTGAATATCTCCAATCATGATATAACTATTGCTGGTGACACCATTCCAACCACAAGAATACATAAGAATCATCCAGTTGAAACCATTATTGGTGATCTTAATGAGAGGGTGACTAGAAGCAAGTCCAGTATTGCAAACATTTGTTTGTTCTCTTGCTTTCTATGTGAACCAGTACCTAAAAACATCAATGAGGCACTTCAAGACAATAGTTGGATTGAAGCAATGCAGGAAGAATTGCTCCAATTCAAGAAGCAAGAAGTATGGCAGCTGGTAGATCTTCTCGAAGGACAATACCCTATCGATACTAGATGGCTATACAGGAACAAGATTGATTATAGAGGGATTGTCATCAGAAATAAAGCAAGACTAGTGGCACAGGGATACACTCAGGAAGAAGGAATCGACTACGACGAATTGTTTGCTCGTGTTGCCAGACTAGAAGCAATCCGAATCTTTCTTGCATATTCTATGTCCATGAAATTTACTGTTTATCAAATGGATGTAAAGTGTTTCTTCCTATATGGAAAGATTGCTGAAGAAGTCTATGTGAGTCAACCACCAGGCTTTGAAGATCCAGATTTCCCTCATAGAGTTTACAAGCTTGAGAAAACTCTATATGGTCTTCATTAAGCACCAAGAAAGTGGTATAAGACTCTATAATCCTTTCTTCTTGAACATGGGTATGAAAGAGGAAAGATTGATCAGACTACCTTCAGAAGAAAAAGAGGAAAAGACATTCTATTGGTCCAGATCTACGTGGATGACATTATATTTGGCTTGACAAACAAGCAACTCTGCAAAGAATTTGAAGACCTTATGCATTCAAAGTTCCAAATGAGTGCTTTGGGAGAACTCACCTTCTTTCTAGGTGTGCAAGTCCAACAAACAACAGATGAAATATTCATCAACCAATCAAAATATGTAGAAACTGTTAGGATGAGTGATCTATGTTTGACTAGTTAGAGAGTATTTCAGCGGAATTCAAACAACGAATTAAACAATTCACAAGAACACAATTGATATTCAATGTAACAGTACACCATTATAGAAAGATAGAATTTTGCAAAAGAAATATTTCATTCATATGCTTTCGTGGTGGCTCAATGTCACACATTACAATTAGGTCAACATTCCTTATATAGGAAATGTGACGTCTGCTAATGTCACTTGATAGTGACATCTAACAGAATTATTTAAACTACTGAAACTATGCAAACTACTGAGAATGTTCTCAACTACTAATTACATCTCAGAGAATGCTTAAGTACAAAAACATAAAACTACTGAACTACAACTACTGAAACTATAACTACTGAAAAGTAAATTACAAGTACAGAAAGGAAACCATCACAACTACTGAAGTTACTTACTTCAGCTGTTGTGACAACTACTGAAGTTAATTACTTCAGCTGTTGTGACAACTACTGATCACTTTGGTCTTCAGTCTTTGTCTTCAGTCTTTGTTTTTCAGTACTTTACTTTCAGACTTTGTCTCCGGCTGATGGCTTCAGACTTTGTCTTCAGTCTTTGTTATTCAGTACTTTACTTTCAGACTTTGTCTTCAGCTAATGGCTTCAGACTTTGTCTTCAGTCTTTGTTCTTCAGTACTTTACT